>JAPTGZ010000008.1:27574923-27594222 GCA_029814645.1 Fowleria isostigma
AGTACACACACTTTAACCTTCCTTGTGTGACTTTTTTGCTCTCTTTTACTCTCTAATCTGTTTCACCCCTGCCTTTCTCCAGTCTTAGCACATACTTTTAGCCTTGTTTTTACTTGTCCTTTAAATTGACAAAGCAGATGCTCCAGAAGGACGCAATGCGTTGTACCAACTCCAAAAGGAATACATAGATTGTGATTTATCATACCCGGGGATTCTGATTAAAGTGAAGAGGAAATGGAGAAATGGACAAAAGAGCAAATACAAAAAAAAAAAAAAAAGGGACAAAATTCTCCATCAGCAAAAAAATATATAGAGGACACCCAGAGGAAACATTCAAAAAGATTAAGTTTGGAAATAACTTTTTTTTTTTTTATGAATAGCAGTGTATGCAGTGTAATGGGAGAAGGAGGCAGGGGTCATAGTTTGAGAAATAGATGCCAGTTGTCCCTGCCATCCGGTGTGAGGTGTTCTCTGACACATGGCACTTTGAAGGCCCCAGTCCCTCCTCCGATCCTTTACATCTGCAATCAGGGCAAATGGGTTACAGCCAGCACAACAGACAACAACTAAATAAACAACATACCTGGGGTGGATCCCCTCCAATTCCGGACTGCCAGTCTGGCTTTGGTGCATTTTTAAAACATCACTAGGTAATTGAACTCGAATGTTCACACTGACACATTTGCATGGTGTAAAGGGGGGCTGGTGTAAGCAATGGAGCAGCTGGTACGCACCAGTACGGCTCCGGCTCAACCAGTCCTTCTGACTTCATATGTAGCACTTAATTGGTTCCCAAGGCAAGAATGAAATATTTAGCTCGCACGTCCTTTAAAATGCGATTGATTTTGATCTGACAGCTGTGCCTGTCCCGCGCGAGGGAGTGAGAGAGAGAGAGGGTGAGGGCTGTCTGGGCTCGTTGCCTGAGAATAGCGCGACAACACCCACTCAACCGCACACAAACACCAGTATAAGGCCACTGAATGTAAAGGATCACTCATGGATGCCATATGCTTTCAACTAAAGCCTCTTTTTAAACCCCCCTATTTAACCTTTAAGATACAACAAGCTTTGCAATTTGGATGCTCAAGAGTGAAAGCTGATTTATCTGGTGCAAAGCAAAAATGTAGTTAGTGAGAAACAAAATTCATCTTGAACTGAAGTGATTTAATTTTATTTTGAAGGCATAATTAATAATCATTATGTTATTTTTTTATTTTTTTTTTTTTAAATACAATATGCAATAAAAATCCTTTATTAACTTCAGTGAACTTTATCACTGGGCTCATAGAAAATGTGGTGACCAATCCTGTGTAGGTGCATTTCTGTTTAAAAGTAATGCTCTTTCCAATGCGAGCTTGATATCCAATCAAATTGGATTAATGTCACTAATTATATGACAGAAATGAGCAGTGCAAGGCAATACTGTGGTCACGCCATAACATGATAGAAATGCATTAAATGAAAACCTGCACGGGATCCATGGCTGGGAACCTCCCCCCTGTCAAATTGACTAAGCTGCAAATTACATACAAACGGATATATCCTTTATATAACAGCAGTGATTTTCTCCACTTTATCCTACCTGTCAAGCTCAGAACATCACAGGCTAATTCTTTATTAAGTGAAAGGGCATCGGGGACCAGATGATCCAATTTAAGTACATTGGGCAGAATAGAAGACTAATTAAAACCCATATTTTTACATTATTAATTTTGGAACTTCACTTTTAATGAATGTGAAATGACAGGCCTTCCATTTATACACACATACTCTTTGGGCTGCTCAACAAGGGAATAAGAGTTACGGGTATACTGCAGGGGCTAGGAAGAATTTTTAAGCATCCATGACAGACTTAATATCAAAGTTTAGACAAAGGTGTGTATAGCAGCTAACTTCTGCATCATAAACACGGCTGTTAATTGAGTGTATAGGTTTAGAGCTCGTGGTTTATTTGGGGCTGCTGTGAGGCTTGAGACAAAAAGTAATCAGGACGTCTGTAGCCAGGGGTGCAACCTTGTCATTTAGCCCTCATTCTTCCTTTCAGTACCTGGAGAAAGAAAGAGAGCGAAAGGCACCAATGGTGTGCCCCATTTCCAGATCACCTCTGCTCGAAACCACACGGCTTTTTTAGCAACGTCACCCTTAATTGTCCATCATGCCCTCTAATCAGACCATTAAGAACATGACCCCGTTTTAGTGCTAAGTTTAATTATCTTGGTGGATAGCAAAGGAAAAGCTGCTTCCGAGTGCATGGTCCTCATTAGAATAATAGTTAAATATCAGTATTATACATGGGAATAGAACTATTTTTAATTTTAATGAAAACAATGCATGATATTATTCGTTTTTAAATAATACAAAGGCATCAACTGTTAAGAAAGTAAGTGTGGAAAATGGGGAAGGTGGTTCTGGTGTTTACCCTTCGTACAAACAGATCCTTCTGCTCACTTTTCAGTCCCAAAAGGCTAACGCATCCTCACATCCACAAATAGGCACAAGTCATAGGCCAGTGCGTTTGTAAAATTGAGTCAAATATACAGAACAGCGATATTTAATGGCGTTTCTTTTTTCACACTAACTGACCCCTGCATGGAAACTGATCTTTTTTTTTTTTTTCCTCCGGTTTCAGGAAACTCTTGGAAGGCAAAAGCAACATCCTGAGTTGGTGAGGAGACAGGAGAGGTGCTGACATGCCGACAGGCAGGGGATCCTGGGAAAAGCCACAGACAGGAAGAGGCTGACTGACTTTGACCCCCGAGGTCAAGGCTGGGGGCTCGGCAACTGAAAGATGTTTCCAAGCCACACTCAGACTATCACAGAGTTTTACAGGAAATAGCTTAGAAATACTGTATGCTGTGAAATGTGGGAGATCTTTTTATTGCTTGCGCTTTTGTTTTGCTCTCTGTGACATAAAATGCATTTTGGCCCTGAGCTATATTTGACTTATTTGTTTGAGGTTTACTGTATGTAATTGAGTTGAGCTTGAGTCCAAGCCTTATCTCTATAGTGTAAAAAATGCCTCTTTTTTCAGCATGTGGATGTGCCATAACTCATAGAATTATAGATCATGGGAAATACAGGGATTTGTGTGATGGATTTTTAGAGTTTGACAAAAGCGTAGTGTTACTCTCCTGCTCCATTTTTTGACATGTGTTTTGAATAGAGAGAAGTTTCTCGACTTTTTTAGGCTTTGCGCTGCGAGTCTCCAAAGGCCCTTTACAGTTAAACCAAATTGGGTGAGAGGAGATTGTCCTTTCCCCAGTCTTGCAGAAGGACCCATAAATCAAGGCATCCATCGTTTGTCACACTTCTGTCTCCCCAGCTCGTGGCTCAGGCCCACCACGTTCCAACTCTGAGTTTTTACGGCACAAATGTATCCATCAACCCCACCGAGTGGCCGCCAGCCGGCAAGCCGCCTCAGCGATCGATGGGTGCGATGTACCCTCCCTCTCGGCCTGTGTGCAGCTCTCTCTGCGTGGGAAGGGGTAAGAGGAACCTCATTTTAGCTGGTTTTAGCCTCGGGCCACTACTGTGATTTTACCCCATGCTCCTGGCCTGACGTCATTAAAGATGCATGATGATGGATACCATGAAGTCAACCTCTCCGAGGGGGTTTTGAGGTGGAAAAAAAAAGGCTTGCTTGTTTTTCAGATCACACTAAGAATAAATCAAGACTGTTTAAATGTAGAGGTTGCAACTGGATGCATGTGACTAATCTTTCAATGCACATCAGAAGAGAGAGTAGTCAGGTATTTAATGGTGAGGAGGCATTTTTTGACCAGTTGGTGGTGCTCCTGTCACAGTGAATTCACAGGCCTGGCTCTCTGTGATTCAGATAAATACACAGTTGACTGTTACCAAACTGGGCTGAAGAAAAAGAAGACAAGGATGCAAATTTAGATTTCATATCAAGACATGCTAGAGAAATTGTTTCTTTTCCTCCTGTTTTGCAATAGAAACTTGTATTTGCTGTTACTAATTTTAGGTTCTTTCACTCCCACTTTTCATAATCTGATCACCATCTTCTCCTCCCACAACATGTACATGTTTATAAGATGATGGGGGATATTCATGAGGGCCTGCTATGCCACTGTGTACATTCTGAAATATTTACAAAAAGTAAATTCCTACTCAGATTCAGTTTGGTTATTTTATTTCCAGAATTTCAGTGCAAAACTTAAAAGAACTCTATTTCTGCAAACTTACCAGAAGGTGTAGTCTAGATTTTTTACCTCTTAAGGTGTGTGAGATGAAAGTAGCAAATGCAGTGAGAGTGTGTATGTCAGTACATTTCGGTCAACGAGTGTGTGTAGCGCCTTGTGAAGAATCTGTGCTTCTCCAAAGGGAATGACAGGGGAGACATTTGACAGCTGTGCACCTTAGGTTCAAAGGTCATGTCAAGTCCTGGATGAGCCCAAGGTAAAATGCTTCACAGGGCTCGTACCGGTCAATGGGTATCGTTTGCCTCAATAGCAAACAGGGCTGGCGGTAATGGGACCTCAGTCATGTGTCAGCGCTTAGAAGAAAAGTTAAATACCATGAGGCCACATTTATAGCCTCCAAAAACAAAAGGGAAAGTGAAAAGATTGAACTTTTAAACTCCCCAATTTATAGCTTAAAGGTGTCATATGCATGGTAAACTCTCTAGGCGGCATCCATTATCAGTCAACACCTCTCTCTTTCACTCACCCTCTTCTCTCAATCTCTTCCCTCTCCTACTTTCTCCCACCTCCCTCTTTTACTTTCTCCATCACTCTCACTCTCTCCGTGTTTCAGTTCTAACTGCAGTTTCTAGCATCTGCCTTAACCAGCGCGGTCCGTGCCGTCCCTGCTGGGGAGTAGAATCCAGCCCTCACTGGAAGACCCTGAAATAAGGCCTTTATCAGCCAACCCCACACAGTATCAAGGGGCCCCCCGCTCCTCCAGCAGCCTCTGATGTGAAGGAGAGATGGACAGAGCTCTGTGGTCCTCTGGTCGAGCACCAGAACAGGATTCAGCCTATTGTACCATTCAAATTAAGCAGGCATCAAAAGGGAAGAGGAAGCTGTTGTTGATGTATTGTCTCGTGTTATTTTAACCGGCTTAACTCAAGCCTCTTCATGGTGGAGTGTTGTGGTGCTGGATGCCGATGATGATAAGTGGTGGATTCTCTGTTAAGACTGCTAAGCTGCTGTGCTGGCTGAACAAGGCTCCGGCTCCATTGGCTGTCGTGGCTGATTTTGGCTGTGGTTGAACCATTTCAATAGGTTACCATGGATTTATCCAGTCAAAACCGCTGACTTGGCTGTCCATGTACAGCCTCTTCATGTCACCAGTGGGACCCCTGTTTATTTCATAATGCTGACATTTTTCGGAGGAGATTTGATGAAAAATTAAAGTTCAACGGAACAAGCAAAGAGAAACTTTCAGTTAGTTGCACAGTTTGAAAAACTGCAGACTTTAAAAAACACAGTCTTCATGGTTTGAGGTTTATTTATTTATTTTTTCATTAAATAAAAGACTGTTTCTGTTTTTTATATATATATTTAACATTTAACATTATTAGGACTCTGAATAGATGTAACTTTATCACTAAGGAAGAAAAAATAATGTGTTTTGTTGTATAAATGTGAGATGGGGTGGGATTTAATACGTTTTCTTCTCTCCACTCCTTTCTGAGCAGTACATATTGAACATGGCAACTGCTATATTCTCTTGATCATCTTTATTTATTAATGTATTTGCTTGGCTATTAGTTCCTAGTACATATGAAAAGCTTTGTTTTTTCTGTTCAAAAAACAAATAAATAAATAAATAAATTAAATGAATGAATAAACCCTTTTTAACTACACCACCAAGAAAAACCTGAAAAAAAATGTTTTGTTTGCATTTCTTATTCCCTTGGGTAAGCAATTTCTAGATTTTTTTTTTTTTTTACCATACTTACTTACACAGAAAGTGTCAAAAATTATTTACTAAGTAAAATCTTTCAACATATTCACAATGTAGTATCACTAAATGTTTTTTTTTTTTTGCAGCAATAGATGAACAGAGGTTTTGATTTTATAACAAATAATCCATTATTTCCTATTGGCTTTATTTTTCTACTCTTACCATACAGTGACAAATCAATTATTTGATTGAGCATGTTTTAGGAAAATTATTACATATCTAATTCAAGTTGTTTTTTTTTTTTGGTATCAAATAATATAATTATGTTCAGGAAGGCCTCTATTATTATGATATGTCAAAAAAAGAAAAACATTCATATCGTTCATATTTTCACCAAAAACAGTCAAAATGTCTGTAGTGATTTTCATCTTTCTTGTCTCAATTAGGTTCAGATAAGTACGGTACTCCACTTATTGAAATATAGTGACTCAAAATGTGCTAAACCATCTGGTCGAGCAAGCAGTAAAAGGGTTGAAATTCTACATATCATTTCCAGTGTTGTAATAACCAAGTAGACATTTACGTTCTTGTCAAAATCCAAACAAACACCGGCCTCTTATTAATAATGACACCAATAACATGTTAATACGTAGGTGCCATAAACATACATGTGCAAGGAAATATGTTTTCCATAGCCTTAAATTACTGCTTTTTATTTACTGGCCTGGTAAATAATCACCCTGTAAAGACAGTTCAGGCAGCTTCGAGTACTTGTGAATAGCTCTCTCCATTCTGTGCTGAAAGCTGTCTATTTAATTTCTCTCTTCTGTCCTCAGAGCAGTAGCTATTAAGTGCCTTCATATGTCAAACCAGTGACACCTCCTCCATTCTCTTCAGCTTGTTTAAGCGTGCCCCTGTATTGTTGCCCGCCGTGCTTGACGTGTTAATAGCTTAATAACGTAATCTGGCAAATAATGACACCTCATCACAAAGACCGAGGCCAAATGTTTACAAGGGAAGCTGTAATGTATGATGACAGTAATCTGAATAAAAATGAATTTACTGGCATCGTCTCATTTGCAGTAAATTTTCACTTCTTCCATGCACAACTGATGCTCCGCGGACACCTTCCTTTGCTCTCTAGCTGTCTCATTACCCTGCCTTTCAAGTGGTGGGAGAAAAGGAGAGACGGAGAGAAAAGAGATGGAAAAAGGGTGAGAGTGTGTGTGAGGGAGAGAGAAAGAGGGGGGAGAGAAAAAGGATAAAGGAAGAAAGACAGAGGCCAAGGAGTAGATAGGCACTGATAGAGCTTGTTATTTTCAAAGCCATTTTCCTCTCTATTGTTTGCTGTGGAACAGGAATAAGGAAAAAAGAAGTTCACACCGATTTCAAAAAGTCTCACTTCCTTTTTGACAGATGTGGTGTCAGCTTTGCTGTTTAATTAAAAGGAAATGGAGGTGATGATTGCAACACAGACGTGATCTGATATGATAATGTATTTACAATCATCAAGATGATCGTCATTAAGGATGTGTCAAGGACGAATTCATTGTGGGATTTGGGGTCCTGAGCTGTCAAGTGTATTTTTCTGAGGCAGTTGTGAGATTGTCAGGAGGATGCTGTGACTATGACAGTCACAATTAATAATTTGCTAAAAGAATGTGATTGAGTTTTATACACAGTTTTGTCATGGCGACTTCCAAAGCCCAGAACATTTATACCAGCAGAGTAAATGATAAAAAAAAAAAAAAAGAAAGAATTGAAAACGGTTCAGGAAAGACTGAATCAAGAGACAAAAATACCCTTGATACACAAGCTATATGGGATTTTATTATTAAATGATTCTGAATTATTTTATACAAGTCAGATTAAATTTTTTATAAGCGGTGCATATGGAAGGTTCGTCAAAACAAATTGTTCGATTTTGACAATTACTACAACAATCACACCCTTCTTTCGCTGCACCTGTTAGAAAATGAATAATTTGAAGTCATTTTAATTGCTTATGTGACAGCTAATCATCAAGGCATTAATTTATTTATCGAGCTTCATTTGAACTTCCTCCTTAGTGATAACATATCCAGCCTTACTCTCTAGAGTAACAAGATACTGATTAAACTGTAGCAACCTCCTTCAGTATTATGCAGATGCCGAGGACTGAGCCATAGACTGCTGCAATAATAAGATGCATGATCCGCAATAAGTCAAGATGAACCATGCATTGATCATAGAAATAAAATTCAGAAAAAAATAACTTGTTGATCTGATCTTAATATTTGCCACTAAAATTGAGAGTGAAGATACTGCTGTCCGCTTTAATTGTAAATCTGTCCAACTATGAAGATTACAGATGCTTTTAAACATGTTGCTGTTTCCATTTAGTGAACCGAAACATAAAATCTGTGACCACTGAAATATCCCCCGAATCAAAGACAGACTTGACAGTGTTGAGTTATGTGACGAACCACAGAAAGTGAGGAACATCTGCCCCAAACTCTCAGAGAAGCGGAGCATTAGCCTGAATGTTTCTAGCTGCTGGTGGCTCATCTGCAGTTGGTGGTGTGCCGGGATTGGTGCGATGGCTATGGGGAAATCAGCCACTGTTCTCTCTCTCTGGGTCCCAAGCATGGCCATTAACTGACTGCCAGCAGCTCTGGGAAGAGGAACAACAGATGCCAGCAACTGAAAAGCCTCCAGCTCTTCAGCTAAACCAATCCCAACTGAGTCGGGACGGGCCTCTGTAGATTTTTGGACATACAGCGAACAAATGTGGACATGAAAGGGGGAAGAGGAGGGCTGTTCTGGAGGTAAAGATTTGTTAACCCTCTTGAACTTGACAAGAGAAGGGACCGAGGCACAGATTAGCCCTCTCAAAGCTGGCTTTTGCAAAAGGTTGCTGTGTGAATATGTGAATGTTGCTGTGAAGTGTGTGTGTGTGTGTGTGTGTGTGTGTGTATGTTTGTGTGTGTGTGTGAGTGTGTGAGCACACTCATGCATGTGTGTGTCTGTGTTTGTTTACACTTGTGCATTTGTGTTCAAACAAGTTTGCACTAGTCTGTTTGCACATTCTATATGCAGACATGTACAGTCGTAATGACAGCACCATATTAAACGCTATGTAATTACAGTGATGAAACCATTTAATTATGTTGTAATTACATTTTACTTCTCTGCCATTACCATATCTGTTCTACAGTAAAAGCTTTCTTTTCATCTGATGACAGTAGGTACCATTACAACCATTTGGCACAATGTTACACTGCAGCAAAACTTTAATTTCCTCCAAAAGAGCTGAAAGGCATCAACTCCGAAAAAGTCACGACATGTTTAAATGATTTAAAATCCTTGTCCTCCACCTGGAAATACGTAATGAGCCTAATCTATTTAGGTGCTAATGCTACCTAAAGGTGCAGAGGTCACATACTTAAACATTACACATTACACTTTAGCAAAGACACATGAGAGATGTCAAGTGATTCTGACCACTTGAAGCATCCGTGGAACAAGAAGACAGGGAAATGACGGGATGATGAAGGAGGAAGTGGAGGTGGAGTACAGAATGGGGGAGCAAGAAAGCACAAAGCCTGGGTAAACACAGCTAGGTCTGCATCTGGAACCAACTAAAAAGATGCTTAATAATGCAGAGCCGTGCAGGCGGGCCCTGTGCAGCTGTTGTGTGCGCAGGACCATGAAAGACTCTCCATCTGACAGCTGGCTCCATCTAGCTGGCTCCATCACCCTCTCTTTCCCTCTTTCCCTCTTGCTTCCCTCTCTCCTCTGTGGTCCAGAGTGGCAAGGAGACAGCAGATTAGGGATTAGCCAATCCCTGCCATCCTCATCTGTCCCATCTGCCTGCCAGCTAGGCAAGCTCCTGATCCCAGAGAGAGATGGGACATTACTGGGGAAAAGGGGGAGAAGGGGGAGTGAGACAACAGAGGAGACAAAGCAGGACTGAGGGGGATGCAGGGAGAACTGGGACAGGGCAAAACTGTGGAGGATGAACCCTGAGCGCAGAGCTGGAGGAGGAGAGTGTCAAAAAACATGAAGGCAAAGACAGGATGGTCAGACTGGAGTGGAATAGACAGAGACACATACCATACAGTTTGGGGAATAAAAGATGAGAGACCTCACCCTTTCAATGAACTTCAGGCTACTTTAACAATTTAAGTCAATGCCATGATACATGCCATGATTCTGTAATCTCATGAAACATTCAGAAAACCTGCCAGTCTGAATATTCAACAACTTTTCAACGCACCACTGTATCTTAATCTGTGACTTTCAAGCTACAGGCAGTGCATGAATGTACATTATTTTCTGGGCAGAAATTTCACCTGAACAAAGCTGGCACCCCTTTGCAGTTGCTAAAAATACCCCCTTGTATTTTGTCTCGGTATCAAAGAGACCACTTGTCTTTTTAATAATCTGCCAGCTCACATTTGGCAGAGACCAGAAAGCACACTCAGAGAAATAATTGCTGTTATCTGTTAGAGTCAATAAAACCGCTACAATTGCACTGTTTGAGATAAGAGTGTGTTCCTCGCCATGTGTTCCCTTAAACGAAGTCCCACTAAATGATTTAGATATACGCTCACTAAGTATCTGCTTATACATTATGAGTGTAATAAGCTCCAGGCAATTGCAGGCTATTGGAAGCATCAGTCATTGAACTAAATAACAAGGATACAAACGCTGCACACATGCAAATCTGGTTTTGAGCCACAATTTAATTCACATATCAGCAGTTGGGTCCCATTTCTAAATATTTTGCGATCTTTTACAAATCTATCTTTTTGCAACAAGACTGTACAGTAAATGTATTCACTGTATATTTTCAAGTGTTAAGTGAAAAATAACAGGTAGCAGAAACATTATGGCTTTGTTTCATATTCTAATAACGATTCAAACTTAAGGGACCAAGTTCTGTTCAGCAACAGGGGATTTAGAAAAAAAAAGTTCCCTCCTTTTCCTCTAGAAAAGCACCAGGTAGCTTAACAGGCCCTCAGCTCCAGTACCTGGTTCCCTCTGTGCACACCTTTAAATCACACCCAGGATAGTTGCCTTGTCAAAGCGCTCACAGTGAGCCAGGCATCTGAGAAACATTAAAACACTTCCTCATGCAAGCCCGAGCCTCCCACAGGGCAGCGAACAGGAGCAGAGCCTTTCTCTCAGGCCCAGTATCCGGGGAGGATACTGCTCAGTACCGCTTGGAAAGTCCCAGCTCGGACAGCGGTGGTTAATATTTTAATAGCCTACGGCTGAGGCAGTTATCATCCAAGTGTATTCTTGTTGGTGGATTTAAAAAACCCACTCTCTCTCACTCTATCTCTCTCCCTCTCTCTTTCTCACAGTTAAGATCCCGATTTGAGTTTTTAATTATTCTTTTTTGAATTCCCCAACCAGCTCTCCTCTGTTCTTTTTCATTTGTGCTGTGCAGTTTTTCCAAGACTTGTGCCCAGGGAATCCCTGACAGTGTCCTACTTAACTTTTCACTTTCTTTCCTGTGATTTCTTTTTTTTTTCCGGTTTGAGGGACTATTACTGATCAATCCGCAGCTTCTCTCCAAACACCTGCATTTATATTGATCAGTCATCCACTTTCCCTCCTTTTGAACTGAAGCAAAGACTTGTCAGCACAGGTAGAAGTGATCAAATCCCCTTATGAAGCCACAGCTCTGTACTCTGAAATCCTTTACGTGAGAACAATGTTTGCCCGCAAGTGCTAGTCTTTGGAGTTAAATGGACACCAGAATGATTTACGCCATTGAACTGGTCTCTAAACACAACTTTGTCAAAACTTTTGTTGTTTCCACTAATAGACATTTAAAGGTCTGTCGTTGTTCTATAGAGTATCTCTGTAATTTCACACAACTAAGAAACAGAGGAGGGAAATTAAGAAGAGTAGGATGACGTGAGAAATCTGCATATTTGTGTGCTAATGCTGACACCACCATGTGTGCGTACATGTGTGTGCTTGCATATGTTAGCATGTGAACATTTGTGTCCATGCAAATGTGAGTCTACAGGTCTGTTATTTCTGCGTGTGTGTGTGTGCATGTGTGTGTGTGTGGCTGCTCTGAGCCAGCCGTCAGCACAGCCTGCAGGGAAGGGGCCGGGGTTACGGCATCAGCTGCAAGCAGGAATGAGAATGGCTGAGAGTCAGACAGACACTGCCGTGGGTTATTATGTTTGAGTCAGACCAAGCACTCCTGGGAACACCGAAAATATTGCTGTTACAGTTGTAACATTATCACAACAGAATAAATAAGAGCGGACCTGGGACATCCAAGGAAGGAATTTTTTTAAAAATTGCATGGGCCAAAAACAGAGCTGGAATAATTAATGAAATAAAACTCATCACAGCAAAGCGTCTCCTCTGCTCACTTAATTGAAGTGCGCTAAATGCAGCGAGTGCTTTCAAAATTGAGAGGATGGGTCAATCCGAACCTCTGCACCTCCATAATGAAAGCGAAAAAGGAAGATAATAGCACACATAACCTCAAGCAATTAAAGGGCTCTAGAATGTGGTGAACAAGCTTTGCCCTCTTGGACACTGTTGACCCATGGTGCCCAACAAGGCCCCCTGGGAAATAAGCACTTATTAAAAATGGAGGAACAGCCACAATCCCACCGAGGCTGTAATATGCTATAGAGTAATTTAATTCTACTTACATGTATCACTTCAGCTTCCGTGCCGAGTATGAAGCAATTCAGCATTTCATTTGACAAAATATGACCTGTCAAGAGACTGAATAATAACTCCGCTAGATCAGATGTGTGGACATACGATACAGTATTGTGGATGTTTCCAGAAAAGGGTCCTGCCATTCATGAAGTGTCTCATCATAATTGTCATTTCCTCTGCTATCTTGAAACAAGCTGCAGCGTACAATAAAAAAGCAATACATAAAAAGCCTCATCTACTTATGGGATTATTTTGAAAGTCTCTCTTTACCCTCCAACAGACTGATGAAACACACATCCATGCTTGATTTGATCATTCTTCATAAAGGGAAAAAAAAGTATACGGCAGAATCACAAGTCCTGGCATGGGTTTGGGAATATTGGTTGTACCCTTCTCAAGAGTCAGGAAAATCCCTTGGTATGGTTGCTCTTTCTTTGTGCTGTGTAGCTTCATCGCAAATAAACATACTGTCTGTTATTGTTTTCCCTTAAGAACCTCAGAGTTAAAAAAGTATATTTTTTTCTTTTGCTCTTCAAAATGAAATACAGGTCAGTGTCCTACATAAGTTTGCTGCAGTTTGAAAACATTTCTGCAGTATATTTAATGTGTGAGGTTGTATTTCGGATAAATTTTATAATGCACTAAATTCTATTTCCGCCAGTTGTTTTTTTTTTTTTTAATTTCTGTTTCTTTTCCAGTTCAAGGAAAAGCCCCTTTTCCCATTACAATAAATATAATTGTTACATATAGATTAGATTAGATTAAAGTATAATGGTAGAAATAGGGAGGGGGGGAGATCTGAAATGCAACCATGAATAAAACAAATGCTGTAGGGGTACAATTTGGGCCGTCTGATTTTCTCTGTGGGTGTTGAGATGAATAAAAAAGGTCCTTCTTGAGCATGCATGTGTGGTTGTCTTTGGGAGAGCGGCCATGCCCTGTGGACAGATAAAGGAGTGATAGGACACCGGGGGATAGGGCAAGGACACGTGGCGGCCCGCCCCTGGTCATTGGTGACAAGAGCAGGGGGACGTTAAACACACACACTGGGCTGACTCCACACTTTGATTTAGCGCTTTTGCCTAATGTTACAAAGGGGGGTTACAGAGGCCCACTGGAGATGGGATCAGCAGATCTCACCGACTGTCGTCATAAAGAAGCCTGCAGAGGGCTCAAACCTCGACTCGCATCTGATACACAAGCCCACATACCATACATGCAAGTGTGTGTGTGTGTGTGTGTGTGTGTGTGTGTGTGTGCGGGAGTGTGAGGAAAGAGGGGTGGGCTACCGACCATAGAGAACAATACACAAAGGGCATTTAATGTTTCCATATTGATGCTCTGTAAATGGCTTAATTTGTCTGAAGACGCACAGCAAAGGCAGTGTGTTGAATGCTGTGGTGTGTGAAAACTGTATTGACTCAAAACACATGATTTAATACATATTAATATTAGATGAATAACTCATTACTGGATGCATCAGACAAATCATAATACTGTGTCATAAATAGATTGAGGGCTTTTAAGAATTTATGGAATAATGATTATTTTTCCGTTTCCCAAACAGTGATACAGATCCAACTTCTTTTTATCGGAATCGTATACGGTCCGTGCAGGTAAATAATCTCTTCCTCTTTTTTTCCAGCTAGTTACTCTCACTGTGGGCTGGGAGCTGATCTCTGCTCCAGACACTTTCAAGTCTACTTAATGTAGCCTACATGGGCTTCACAGGCTGTTTCATGCTCTTATGGAAAACAGGCCTTTGAAATCCCTCAGCAGCCCAATCTTAATCTCATTTGTGAATATGAGCCGAGCCACGACAGGACCAGGAACATCCTCGTTTTCCTAAAGCACCGTTTCATTTGTCAGGAGATTTGGGGCGGTTGACACTAGAGGAGTGATTTAATTGATTTTAATCACACACCTGAGATAGGGAGAGCGAGGGGGCTGCCCTTAACGATTATTCAGAGGGCCCATCCCATGCTGTATCTGTGCTCTCAGCCCTCTGTTTGTTTTGATACATCAGCATTTTGATGGATAGGACTTAGATTATGAACTTAAAAAGCAGTCTGGAATTTAAAGCATGACCTTGGACTTAATATGCCAATAGGAATAATAAAACCATTGTTCATCAGAGAAAAGTGCATTAGAATCACCACACTTTGGTGAAAAATCTGTTCCCAAGGAGTTCGATACAATGTGGATTTTCTATTTCCAAACGCTGCTGTCAGCCTCCTGACAACGTTGACTTATTATCTCCAGTTGACGGTGTACTCAATGTTTAACGGACACACACTGTGAAAACGTTCCAGAGGCAGCGCTCAACTTTGTACCGCTTAAAGATGAATTTTTCCCTTTTGCCTCTTCAGGAAGTTGGAGCCTTCTCCCTTCCCTCAGCGTACCACAGTAATTTGTTATGAAAATCTAGACCAAAAGCAGAAGGGAAAAGCAGGACCACGTTGTTGCAAGCCATTAGTTGGGAGAACTGTTTGGTGAACATTATAATGCAAACCAACCCAGAAAAAAAAAAAAAAGAGTGGAAGACAGCCTGGGGAGAGAGATTTAAATATGTAATAAACTAATATTTCATTTATTTTCCTCACATGGGAACCTGACCATTTAGCTGCAGCATATTCAGATCAGAACCCCTCTCCTTTAATGAGTGAAACCAGCAATTATATGCATCCTGGAAAATATCTGGAAATGGATCTACACAACTACGCATCTTAATGTAGATATTTTATTTATTTTGCTTTCTTGGTTTTATTTTGTGGACATTAATTTTAGCAATTTCTCTATAGCTTTCCATCCTTTTTTTTTTTTTTTTTTTTACACATTTGCCCTCAAAACTGCCATAAAAATAAAAGATTGAAATATTAGTTACAAAACTGCATTTTTTCCATGTATTTTATCATTTCTTTTGCCCTCATTCCTTCATTCAAGCCATTTCTCCATGTTTTAGTCTTGCCTGTTTTAGATGCGCTACGGAAGCTTGTGTTTTATTATCAGATTTTTCCTGTCTTTTCTGTTCCATGTAGAATACAATGGCATTCATTCTTGATGAGGTTGCTGTCACTTTTAATTTCTGTTAGTTCTGGTAAAATGAATGACAGTCGGCCTTGTAATAAATATAACATGCGCTGCATTAATTTTTCAGAGAACAAGAATGGGAGGCTCCCGTTACTAATTCCTTTTCAAATGTTTAGATTTATGGCTTTCTCAATGAGTGCATCTTTTTTCAAACTTTGTGGCAGAAATATATTTCCATCTCATTAATGAGCAATTAAGGGAAAGGGAAAGGGGAGTGAGTTAGAATCTCCATACTAAAGGACACGTCTTTGATGCATCTGCACAGCACAAGTGTTCATATATGCATGTGTGTATTCATGCATTGTATGTGCATTTGTATCTCACTTCAGTGCATATGTGATTTTTTTCCTGTTATCTATGTAAACACATATTTTCCTTTTTGAAGATGGTGCACATGTGAAAAATGTTTGTGCACAAGAGTAGAGCAGCATTGTGTAGACACGACATATACTGCTATGTGTGTGTGTGTGTGTGTGTGTGTGTGTGTGTGTGTGTGTTCCCACCTCCCTAGATAGATTCTAATTACTGTTGACTCTTATCCCTGAGTTTGCACTGTTCCTGCTGTCTGGATATCATCATTGACAGGTCTGCTCAACTAACCCTCAGACAGTAGGGGAAAGCCTCAGCATCACCTCAGTTTATAGCCACATCAGCGAAAAATTCAGGACATAATGGTGCTTCTCAGTCAACGTTTTCAACCCAAAGTGAGAGTAATGATGGTCCTCTAATAAGCCCTTTATGAGCCATCTTTGTACTTTGCTAGGCAGGAAATTCACTGTAGCAGTTTTATCACCCCGAATTAGTTTGTGTTGAGTTGGTCTCCCGACTTTATGGCAAAAATAGATTTAAAAAAATGAGAGAGATGAAAACGTTTGGATATGCTCAAAAGAAGTCCTCTCTCAAAGGCAGTACATCCTCAAAGAAGTTGGGGGAATCTGATATTCTTTTTAATGTCTGGAAAGCTGTTGAAGACATGAGCTACTGTATGTCCTTGTAGTGGCTTCACCATGATGATACATTACACAGGTCCAGGTTAGCCACGGGGTATCCCCAACTATCAAATAAAAGTGACATATTGGACTAAATAAATGCTCATTGTCAGTGTTTAAGGCGACAGTGGATAAAATATGGTTGAAAATATGGTTTTAACAGCTTGTTAGCAACTAAACTGTAGCATTACATGTTATGATTTGTCACAGATATTTTATATTTTCAATTAAAAAAGTGACAATACGGCCTTGACTCCAACTGTGATGTACACTGAATAATAAAAAAGGGCTATACCTACAATATGCAGCCCATATTATAGATACACTGTTGTATGACCAGCATTCATGCAGCTGAAGCTATGAGGCTATGCAGTATATATGAGCTGTAGTAATGGTGGTACTTTAGTTATAACTTGGCAATAACTACAATAAAGATGTTTTGGAGGGTAATTTTGTCGCTACTCCATGACATTAATTTTGGTTATAATGGCTGATAAAAAATGCAGTTAGCATAATTTGAAGACAGGGAGAGCTAATAAGATGGACCATATCAGCGGCAATCCCATTTCCATCCAACCTCATCTTGGTGCAAATGTCATTCATATTTTAGCCTTAACCCTTATTAGGAATGTCTGCTTCCGAGTCTCTGAATTACATTTTCAGGATTTCCACTCATCTTTAAAGACAAAATCATTTGAATTCCTAAAGATGGCAGACATTGACAGAGGAGAGACAGAGGGAAAGTATATATAAACCCAGAGATACTTTTTCTTCTGGGCTTTTTTTAATGAGCTAAAATCCCCACTTCTTGCCATTTCCCTGCCTTAATTGATGATTATGTTGTTACACAGTAGAAGCGCTTCCCTCTCTCCACCCAGTCATTATGATATGGACAGGCAGCTCTTGAAGCTTCAAAGGCAGGATGGAGTGATTTAAGCTCAATTCAACCATCCCCTGGCCCACAGGTAAAACCCTTGTAAACAGTAAATGCTAATCGCTAATTAGCCCTGTGGCTGAATCACACAATTTCTGTTTGAGCTGACCGCTGTTACGGTCCTGCTTAAGGGCATGTTGTATCTCTTTTGACGGCCCAATTAGAAATTCAGCTGCAGAACCATAAGGCAACCTCGTCATGAATATTTAACAAGACTGCCACAGACGAGCAAGAAGGGGGCACTGAACCACATGTCATGGAGGGAATATTCTGCAAGTAACCACCAATCAATAGTCTCTTGATGTTCTGTGTATTAACGTGATGATCGCTGTTTTTCTAGGGCCTGTAATAGAGAAAGACTACAGGTCAGGGTGATGAGGGGGCTAAAGTAATAAGGGTCGGGTTCACACCACTGAATGTCCAAATTAAATCTCCGGTGGACATGATCCTATCTGACTCAAAACATAGCAGGCACTCAGGAATCAAACTCCAGCCTCGGTGGTTCAACTCAATCTGAAAGGACTGGCAGGTCTGTGCCACTGCCAGGGAATAATTAGGCTACTGTCCTTCACAATATGTCAGGCTAACTGACTGAGGAAATGCTGCATGCTCTCACTGCACTTTCACTTCATTGCTGTATGGTGAGGTCTGAATATAGAGGAAGCCCGTGTGCTGACTCAGTATTGTAGGATATTGTGGAACATATACCGTGTCAAATGCAGAGACGTTGCAAAGGGCAATAAAGCTATACCATTATCATCGCTGCACAGGTTGACACGCCAAGTGCTGCACTCCACATGGGTAGGCGTGGTGCCAATCTGCTGCTTTACAGTGTTTTGTCAACTTTAATTTTTTCACTGAATTTTTAATGCTAATTTGTTTTTGTCATACCTAATAATTTTTTTTTTAGACAGACAATGTGTATTAAGGAATAATGGGCTCCCACTTCCGTATGACGGTGATTACAGTAAATGTGTCAGGTAGACGTTGGGTGTTATGCTGTAATTGGTATTTCGATGCACTATCCGCAACACCTAAGATTGATTCTTCATTTACAATAACACTCTAAAACAGCGTGCTGCCTTGCATAATTATTCCAGTGAATATGAAAAGTGCCTGTTTAAACTTTATTCACTCTCACCTATTCTTCTGCACGCAGAGCTGTGAAATAGCTTCCAGAACAAAACAGAGGAATTCTGGCATTTCATCAACCAGATTGTGTTGCCTGTCACTGAACTGCAGAGGGTTCAAACACCTTTCTCAAGTAACCAAGGTAAACATGTTTTTTGAGCCTAGGGGCAATTGAATGAATTACCATTCCTCATCGTTTCATTATACAGGTATTCTGTATGTTAAACAGCTTTACATACTGCAAAAATATGCAGGATTTAGGGAACTTGTCCGTGTAAATATTTCGCAGGACGATGAAATTCCTGGGTTCCCTCAATATATTTATCCTCTCCACCTGACCAAAAAATAAAAAGTGTTTTCCTGCTTTGATTTCTACATGAGAGCATCATTTGAATGAGTAGAAAACAACAAGTGTAAACCTCTTGCCTTCCACTCACTTACCCCATATCACTCCAGGCAAATTGTTTTTACTTTCGACCCCACGACAGCAACTAAAGACCCACCTGCTCATCCAATAACAGCAAATAAAATCACATAGGCTTCCCTTTCTTGGTTTCAAAGGGACATTCTCTAAGTTGATTCTTTTCATTTAATTCCTGC
>JAPTGZ010000008.1:27594242-27607153 GCA_029814645.1 Fowleria isostigma
CACCACCCCCCACCCCCACGCTCGCCCTTTATCTGCTCGTGAGAGTGGGGGAAGAAACAGAGGATTATCGATTTGCACTCAAACAGTGGGCCAACCTAAAAAGCCCCAATGAATTGTCACTCATTATTGAAATTATCAGGCACTAATTAAACTGGCAACCCTAAGCCCCCTGGGCTGTGCTCATCTCCAACTGAATTTCAGCTCCTCAGACAGTAATAGGGAAGCAGCATTAGCCGCTACTGGATGCTAATGAGACCTGGAAGCTGTCTCTCCCTCTTAGGGTTTCACAGAAGCAACTGCTGAATGTGAACCACAACTACAGTGCAGCACTGTTTGTGAGCACTTGATTGGCAGAATGAGAGAGAGCGAGAGAGAGAGGGAGGCAGAGAGAGATTTAAAGTGGCGAATGGATGAAACTGCGTGGTCCTCCGAGTACAGCGTCAACAGTTACATTCAGCAATAATTTTAGTACACGGATTTGAAAGATTTGAGGCTTTTTGTGCATAATGCCTCCCTATTTTCTGTCTGCCGTTGCTCTACATATTTCCACCTCGCTCTGTTTCTCTCATAGCTGTACTGAAGTTGTTGACTTACTCCTCATGTGTTCTCCACTTCTCCTCTATTCGAATCAACAGACATGGTACCAGTGAGAGTCTGACTGACTTTATCACATGGTACACAGCTTGTTAATAACTTCCTCTGACAATTCCTCCTCATCTTTGCTGATGACCAGAGGGACAGCCGTGATTGTCATGTTTGTAGGGGAAGAAAGACTCTAAACAATGATGTCACGTCAGCCTCTCTATTAAAAGACTTCATATTTTGAGCGGCATAATTAATACTCTTGGGCACGTCGCTTCCAAGTTGGCACTCCAGGCAAAGGGCTGCCACTCACCTGATAATTATTTTTGGAAATGGAGCCCAAATTACAGTGATTGACAAATGCAACAAAGCAGAGACAGCCTCAAGCATTCGTGAAGAAAGAAATGAGAAAATAGTTAAGTGGTTAATGCACTTTCACAGTGGATTTAAAGTTTAAATCGCTTGTCTTTTCATGTCTCTAATGGAACTTTGGCTGAGGTCAAACTGTTTAGCCCCTGTATCCGTTTAAAGAACCAGACTAAAAGACCTCTCTAGGAGTAATTAATACTTTTCTCATTTCCCTCTCAAGCATTAAAATGGAATTGTCTTTAATACAATTTTACTCCAATTTTTTTCTTTTCTTTCAATACTAAGTTTAAACTCTGATATATTCAGCGCTACTACAGTTATGGTGTCAGTGCACTCTTCAGAAATCACACTCAGCAATTCATACGAATCCAAGTGTATCTTGACTTCACAGTTCTCTGAAAAAGGCAAACAGTTGTTAGCCTGTCGGGTTGCATCCATTAGATGGTGGATAGAGAAAAGCAGCATGCCTCTATGCTTTTTACACCTCTCGCCATGCGTAAATCAGCCACTCTGTCATTCCACTCGGAAGAGAGAGGGAGGAATTATGTCAAGTTATTTGTTTTGTACCAAAATGAAATATTTATCGGGAGTGAACACCTACCAGGAACAGACGATAGGCCAGGGTGCTTCATCTTCTCAGACTCATATTTGGCTTCCACCTCCGCAAAGGCCAAACCATGTCCTGAGGGTTTTCAGTGATTCAGGGAAGTCCGCTAGCTTTGAATCCACATTTCAAAGCCTGTGTTGAACTGGAGGACTGTGTTGGAACTGGAGGGAGACATGTGTACACACACTCTAACCAATTATATGGTGATCTCCTCGATTTCTTTCTCTGTTTGATGGGCAAAAGATACATAACTTTCTGCATCCTTATTTTTCCATGTTTCCATATAGGCTCTGAAACATGATTTAATATATCTGTAATGAAACATACAGGAGAGTGCATTTGATTTATGACTTGTGGTTAGGAAGTTTTCCACTTAAACACTGGGCTGTGAAGGAGATGTTAAGTTACAGCGCAGTCATCGGGGGTTATTTTGTTTTCCTTCAAAACACCCCGAACACACATCATTTACCATAATTTAAGCTTGAAATACTGGTTTTGGGGAGAAAAACAGAGCGATTGATGGAAATCAGGGGGGAAAAAAACACAGAGGTAGAAACCTTAAATCCTCTAAGTAAAATCAAATTTTACTTCTATTTAACAGAAATGATCTCTGACAGGAAAACCATGACATAGTAGTGCGGTTTTCAGAATAAGCACTCAAAACAAATTCCTTCACATCGGACCTCATTGGAGAAAATACTTTTCATGGTGAGAGGCAGGAGAGTGGTAGAAAGGGAAGTATTATTTGCTTCTACTCCAAGCGGACCACTTAAACAGTTGTATTATTGATAGTGGCAATAATGTGGACCTCTGCTCTACGTCCTTCGGTACGTCATTAAACGTGTTTCAACAACAGCTTCCACTCTCCCGCTTTGCTGGGAAATCCATTACAGGCACAAGATGCTAAATACATTAACAGAAAAAGGTCGAAAAGCGAAAAGAGAGAATCATTGTACCTTTGTCCAAACCCATTACAACACTGACCCTTCTGACTTCAAAGTAACAGTGATTGAGTTGGTGTCATCACAGGCCCGGACTTCCCTGCCAGTAGTCCTACCTGGAAAACTCTTTTTCAGAGAGGGCTCTCGTTTGATCATGCATGCGGGCGACGCATGTCAAGCCGGGTTATTCCCACAGTTAATATTCTTTCATAACCTGCCATGCGAACTGAACTTGATTATTTTGGCACCTGGGCAAACAGCTACGGCTTTCAGGTGGTGCATACAGTATCAGAGACCCCGGTCACAAGGGTGATCTATTCGCTGAAAAGGCAGGGTTCTGGCAAAAGACTCAGCACCTTGGAGTAATGAAGCCAGCCCTACTCTGTGAGCATGGGCAGAACAGGTTACATTAGAAATGCATGAAGGCCAATAGGTGGTTACCTTAGGTCTGCTCCAACCCATTTATATTCCATCAACTGATATCAAAGCAGGAAAATGTTTTTGGAGAGGAGGAAAAGCGGTGAGCGTAGAGGTATATTGAAATGTCTGTGTATCAACAAAACATGCAAAAATGGCTGTCAAGTAGCACTGGGCATGTGAAAACGTGCAGTGGTGTCCAAGTTGATGGTTACCACAGAAGGCAAGAGGCGTTTCTTTGGAAGCCTCAACTATGGCTTGGATGAAGCCTGGCTTGGATAATGAATCTTTCCTTTAACAACACTTTAAAAAAGCACCATGATTTTTACTTTGCTGTCTCATTACCAGTGTCCACTTGGCAGAAGCTGAAGACTGTGCTGCCCAGAATTAAGGCTTGAACCTGGGCAACTTTCCTGCTGTCCACCCACCCTCTCTGCTTTTGCTTTCTCTCTCAGAGACTTGGTGCTTACTTAATCATGATTAATCGCTGCCTGGATAATCAGATACAACATCAAAAGGTTGGAGATGACAGTCCAAGGACGCTTGGGAGGAAACAAGGTATACCAGGCATTCATTAGCTTTGGCATGGCAGTCATACATTAGCCCATAACCCTTTATTGTCCTAATTAGGCTGGAGTGGGGCTGCTAGCATTAACACAACCAATATTATACATATATGCATGGAGCAGTGGTATAGTTTATCTCAACTTTAGGCCACACAGTGTAACGCTTACAAGCGAGCCCTTTATGCCCTAAGCTTTAGGTTATTATTATTTTATTTTCTTTCCCTTTTCCTGCCCAGGTAGGAGTTTGTCCTTGCAGCATATTATGTTAGCTCACATCCAACCACTAAGCTGGCCGGCGTTTTTGATTTACAATCACTTACTCGGGACAAACATAAGACAGGCTTCCCCTTCTTCCATTATTTTACTCATCTCACTTCACACTGTGAGGTGCAACCCATACTGTATATTTCATTTCTTTTTTTTCCCCTCCCTCCCCTGTTTTAAGTCTCCCTGGATGGAGCCTGGCTTGCGGTGCACCATTTTCCCAGCTACAGTAGCAGTGGTGCTGGGCCCTGTTCAACCCCATTATTTCTGGGAGCCAAATTCCCATGGTCCCAGGAACAGGCGTGCCAGCTCTGCCTTCTTGGCTCTCTTCCCTGGTATTGTTTCCTTTGTTACATCCAGAGCTGCATTTCAGCCCGTTAATGTTTGCGCTGGGAGGTCCAAATTCCCAGTGTTCAGCTTTAGAAAAGGTAACTTGAAGTTCAGAATGCAACCACTTTTTTTTTTCTTCAGCAAATTATGTTTTTTTTTTACTTTTATTTTGTCCTTTTTGTTCTTTGTTGTGATATACTGTATACAGCCATAACAATCCTATAAACCTGTTCAAGATAAAAATCCGTGCATGCAGTGCAACAATAAAATCCCTCCCCCACATATGATTTACTCACTTCTTAACCCAAATGCATTACATCTTGAAAAGTTGAATTCTGCAATACATTTAATTGCCTGATCAAATTTTACAGTGATTACACAGATTTTTCTTTTTCTTTTTCTTTTTTTTTTTACATTAAACTTTTTACAAAATACACTCTAAAATATCTCCACCCAATTCAAGCAATCTGACTTATCTTAAGGTCATGCCACAGTGATTACCCAGCCTCTATTATTATCATTTTGAGTCTGACTAACAATTCCTTCTTGATGACATTTCCCCATCTGTAATCCACTTTATCACACATCATTCCAGCCTTAGCACCTTAACTCCTTTTCTCTGATGTCAACTCATGTAGCCATGATGGCAGCTCACACATGGGATTAAATGCAGGGTTTGTTGGCTCAGCGCAGCATGGAGGGAGCATTTCCGACTGATGTTGGCTGTTCCACTCCGAGCCACAGCACTTGTCTCCCAGAGCGCAGACACGACGGTGTCAGGTAATTCTCTGAGGAAGAGCCACACGCCCCTGCAGAGAGCAGTGGGGGAGCCTGTATCACATCTCAGGAGTTGTAATAGCAGCTTTGAAGACTCCAGTCCACTAATCCCACATCATGTGATCATGTGTCTAATAGACCGGCTCCTAATTCACAGCATTGTGGGGGATTTTTAGCTGTCACTTGTACCGGCAGAGGTTTACAGTGAAAGAGTGTTATTTTTGTGTGTGTTTGTGTGAAAATAAATACAAGAGACTCCTGCACACAGCTCCACATGTGCATGCACACAAATACGAGTATACACACACACACACACACCAGCAGATACATGCATTACAGATACAAAGATTCAGAAATATAAAGGCTGACATTTATTAAATTTTGAACAGTTAAGAGCAACAGTGAGAACAGAAATTATTTTATGCTCTTAAGTCATCAGAAATATGGTCTACAGTGTAATAAATTGATCAACAATGAATACTCTTTGTGCAGAACCAAAGCTCTTCCTTAATAAACAGTTAACAGAATTTATATTAGGTCAGCCTGTGATCAATAATAGTATCTCTGGTGATGGTGCAGACAGTCTGATCATACATCACAGAAAAAAAACTCCTTGCAAGAAATTTGAATCAAATACCTTACAGACTAGTTTTATACAGTAGACATGGTCTACTCCATAGTCATAAGCTGTCAAATCTTAGAAAAGAAGAAAATGCAACAAGACCCTCTGAGTATAGTGTGTGATCATTGCAGAAGCCCAGGTCTGTTGAGGTTTGTGTGACATTTTTAAGTCCTTTTTGAGTGATTATCTCTAAGGTACTATGCACATTAAATGGCTGAGTTAACCTTAACACATGTAAAACCATTACGCCTATTGACGACAGCAGTGTTTAATCCTGCTTTGCAGTTTGATATTGACACTCATGATCAAATGCTAAGCTCTGCTAGCAGATAGGTTGTCCCTCTCTGGGGGACTGAGAGACAGGCAAATGAAGCAGCACCAGATTGATGAGAAATGAGTGCTCTGTAAATTGTGTGTGTGTTGGTGGGTGGGTGGAGTGGATGTGTGTGTGTGTACTTGTGTGTACGTGTGTGTGTACTCTTCTCCTGTAAGGGATACTGCAAAGCCAATCAATTAATACTTAAAGTGGAACCAATTCTTGTTTCACTTGGGAACTTACTGAGGGCTTTGCCCCTTCATTTTAATACCGAGGTCTGCATTCCTAATTATGAACAGTGCAAATGGATGTTAAGCCATGCCAAATTAAATCTTAGTTCATTAGATATAAGCTCTTTAAAGATTGAAAGAAAATATTTGAATTTTTAAAAAGTTTCAATGTGCAGTGTCCCATTTTTAATGAGGACGTTGCAATGTGAGGGAAGAAAAAAAAAAAGGAAATGTCTTTGTGTGGATGAATAATCTAACCAATATGAAATATTAAGTCACTGTTTTACCCAGTGTTTCTCCTCAGGCTGCAGTGTTAGGCTGTATAATAGAAGATTTTCCTTTGGTGAGGTTCTGCTTTGAATAAAATACAGAGGTGCATGAAGGGGAAGCTCAACTGTCTAGAGGCATTCGGAGCTCTGAATTACATTGTAAATATATTCATTATTCCTCAAAAAAGGGCATTGTTGACAGATGTCAGTTTCATCATTAGGAGTGTTCTGAGTCATACAGTAAATAAGTAAACTCCTTTCATTTTCTGCAGAAAAATGCACAAAACTTCAGAATTTCAATTTTTAACTATGTTTACTGCTCGGATGAACCTAGTTATGATAATGTCGGTTTAATCTATATTGAATTAGCTAGAGTACAACAACACCGACTTTACTCAGGAGCTGTGCATTGGCTTTTACCTGTAGCCTTTAATATGCTCTTTCGCTCAGCTTAATGGAGGAAGCAGATGTTCAGCGTGGCAGCACCTACTTGCTGCCATCCTAGCCCTGCTTTTTCACACTGCACAACACGAGGAGTCTGTAATGAAAATCTATAGAAAGTTTCACACTAGTGCTATTAAGGGAACAGTTCTTCACAGTCGCTGCCTCTGTAACACAGTACTAAAAGAACACAGTGTAACATACTGTTTGCATTATAGATTACCACCAATTACAGTGTCTTGTCCTTTTCTTTGCTCTAATATCTTTCTGGTATTTGTCTGTCACAGAGTGTCTTACAGAGACAGATCTGGTTCTAAAACGGGAAGCTCCAAGGCCCCGGCGTCGTAAGAGGTTTACACAGTGTCCATTGTGTAACAGCTGTAAAACACAGACCAAATTATTATTAACTCCTCATGCTGCTGTGCTTCTGCCTCTGATAAAGTGGAATCGCAGAACAACCTTTGGATTTTGGCCAATAACCTTGGAGGGAGATGGTGATTGAAAACAGTAGTATGAATCCAGGTTAGTCATTATGTCGACACGGTGACGATAAAGGACCAAGCTGAAGGTGGCCGTGTCATTTTAAGCATTAAGGAAAAACAGAAAACTTAAAAAAAATATATTTTCAATCCCTAGAAATTTTAAACCTAAATTTTCAAGAAGCAGAATTAGCCTGATGGATTTCTAAAAGGAGAACTCCTGCTAAAAATTTCCAACCATCTCTATATAATTTCACTTATTTTTGATTCTCACTTTACCTGTTGGGACAGACGGAAATGTCGAATTTGTTCTAGCATCTTTCAGTATGATATGACACCCAAAACCCAGGAGTGACGGTGTCTCTTTCCCCGCAGGAGAAACAAGGAAGATGATTTGTTGAGGGGCCCGAGGGAATGAGTGCGCCTTGAAAACAGGTGGCGCAACATCGCACTGCAGCATGCCTTCAGGGAATATTTGTAGATATTCAGGAAATGCACAAAAACAAAACATTTCCCTCCAAACAGAGGCAAACGCCACCTACAGTACAACACTGACTGAGGAGGTGATTAATTCTGTTCGTGACACGTTTCCCCTAATGTCATTTCTTCAGACTTGAAAGATATTTTTAAAAAGTAACTTGGAGTTTTTCATGTTGATGAATGCTTTGTTATGACTCTGGCTCTCATATATTCAGCATGAGCCACTGTAAGCATGGGTAATATGTTGCTCGTCTCGTCAAGTCTCACCAACTGAGTCACTCACTGCTGAGCGAGATAGGTCAGCGAGAACAATTTCTTCATTTTGACAAATCACTCCAAAATGTATTAGCAGAGAGGCCAACTGTCAATCCAGCTGCCCAAAGGTCCTTACAGGGCCTTTTGGTGGGTCTGAAAAATGATGTAATCAGCCCGTCCTTCCTTCTTCCTGGAGCTCCATCCATCCTCTCTAAAGGCCCGGTCCCCTTGGCCTCGCTCTGGATCAAGTCCCCATAAGGCCCCCTGACCCCGTTAGAGGCGCATGATGGGCGGCCCTGTCACTTCAAATGGCTGCCCAGGTCCGGTCTGAGAGTAACCCCTCACTGTGAGTAAACCTCCACGTTATTTCTGTTTTATGGGCTACGGGTGGATAACTGCGTGGAATGGATGTGGACAACTTAGTTATTGTCACTCAGGGCGAGGGAGTGAATGTCGTTACCGGGTTGCGAATGGGAGTCGATTGAAAGGTATGAAAAGTTATGTGGTGTAGTTTCACAGTTTGAGAAAAGTAAGCCACATTTCTTACACTGTGTTCACGATGACTGGGAGACTTGCAGCCACCAAATTGTCTATGTTACACATCGCAGTGCATGTAGAATTACATATTTGGCCACAACTTACCAAAGACAGTGTTCAAAGGAGTTATTTAAATTTCAAGGAAGATGAATGACTCATATATGATGTGTATTTTCACTTCTGGAGAGAGGGGCCTTTGATGGCAAGAGGGGAAGACGTGGGTTTGTTATTGAAGTAAAGAATAATAAGGCCACTGCATGTTGGCCAACTCTCCCTGTACAAAGACCTTGATATGAATCCAATGCACTATGTATGCCCCTTAGAACAAGCAAGGATACAGGAAAGCATGTGGCTTTTGATCCTGCTTTCCTTCTGTTGTCTTTCATCTGACCCATCCTCCAAAATTGTCACTCGGACTCATGGAGAAGACACTGCCGAGATCTGCTAATCTAACCCTCAGGGGCAGCCGTGTTTTTCATGCTTACTTCCAGTTTTTTTAAATGCTCTCGGACATTTTTTGGCACAAACTTGCAGAGGACTGTGCCTTAAAGCTCTTTAGAGTAAAACTGTACATTGTGGAATGAACTGGATGTGAAGTGAAGCTCAAAACACAATAGTTTGGATTCTAACATTTTTGTTACCTTCGAAAAAAAAAATAAAAATCCCTTCTTCCATGAGTAAACTGTGTTGAATCTTTGAAGAGGTGCCAGGTTAGCTACACCATCAGCTCTGTATCCTTCCCCTTAGAGGTAGAGAGAACATGCTCTCCCAGTCTCTGCATGGTGAACATGTCAGCGAATTATACACTGTGAACAACTGATTGAGGCTATGAAGAGGAGGGCATACCAAAAGATAATATGTTTGGTTTGGAGACGATCCGCTGAACATACATTTTTCTCCCACATAAATTTTCCTGGTCCGCCCTCCACAGCGGTGTATCCCCCCAACACAGTAGCTGCCGAATTTAATTCTCTGGATTCAGCATTTCGACTTTATAAATTTCATCCCTTTCACCTAAGGGTAGCATTTATAATCAGAAATGCGAGTTTATATGTACAGTAAATGATGCATTTGAAAGTTTTAGTGTCTCCATACCACAGCCCCGTGGTGGTTTAGCTGGTTTGGGAGTATCCACCTCCAGACAGTTACGGTCAAAGGCAGGAGCTCAGATTCCCAACGACTGTGTGGTCGAGCCTGTGAAACAAACTGTGACATTTGGCACATTAAACAACAGTAAAAATGAAATGCTGTAACATTAAAACTTTGCCCCTGAAGTTTTCACTTCTTACATCATTACCAGGTTGTTGTAACATATTCTTGCTGGTTTTTTGTTTTGTTGTGTCCATCACAGCTATAAGCACAGGGCTGAATTCCTGGTGATTTATCTTATACATATAAAAAGAGGCTTTTATTCTCAAATGCAACAACCTAGAAAAGGCTATTATGCCAGTCTTCCACATCGATTTTAGGCCAACCTCTCCACTTCCTAGGTAACAACAAGGTATTCATATGATAATAATCATAATATGTCAAGTATCTCTAGCCATCAGAGATGCTAGTCTCAGTTTAATGATTCTGGGAAATTGAGGATTACCCGGGATATGAGAGCAAGCCTACAGTTTTCATATAGTGTGGGAGGTTGCAGGGCTCTGTATTAGTAATCACAGGGGAGAGCCGAGAGGTGGGAGAGAAAATCTGCTTCTTCTCTTCTCTCATTCATCATAGCAGTCCTCTGGTGAGGAAACATGGCAAATGGCCAAATGAATGCACTTCATAAAGCGCAAATGTCTCCTCTGATGTGCCTCTCACTGAGGATCTGCAAGAGGGGGAAAGATTTCCACAGATATATTATTGTCAAACTCTGCTGCCCCCGCTTCCAAGTGTTATTATGATATTGTAGGAGATTTTACAATAAGATTTGGTGACTTCACTCAAGCAGTTACCATAACAATGTTACATAGATGGGAGCAGTTTTCAATAGCTGTCTAAACTGAATGAAGCATATTGTCACAGTGGATGATAAGTTTTCTGAAAGAAGCCGTCTTTTTTAATGTTTTATGATGCAGTAATTTAAACAGAGCATTCTTAAAATGGAAAGAAAATTCTCAGTAGGTAGATAAAAGTGAATATAAGTAGAAGAGATATGGAGAGATAAGATATTCCATTTCACACGACACACAATAAGGTGGTCAGCACCACAGGGAGGTGCTATGGATCTGTATCCACTATTATATGCACTACATGTACTTTAATATATGAATTACTAAATTTATAACAACCTTCCCAGCATCTGCAAAATCATCTGCCTGACACATTACACATTTTGCTGCATTAATTTAACCAAAAAAAAGAAGAAAAAAAATCATTAAGCAAACTCATAGAAGAAAGTAAAAGGAAAGAAAGGACTACATTACGTTGTACATTTTAAAAAGAAAAAAGAAAAGAAAGGAAATAAATAAAAGCACTTTTAACATGGATAAAAGTAAAAGACAAAAGATCATTATTTTAAAAAAATACCCGCTTAAATAAAAGATATATAAAATTAAAATATAAAAACTGACCAAAAACTAAAACATAAACATACATTTAAACAATTACTGATACTAAGAAGTATATATATTTAAAATAATTGATGGCCCATAACTGTGTTGATCACAATCTATTCATAATTTAAATATAGAAACACTTAAAGCATGAACTAATGATCCACAAACTCATTTTTCATCATAAAATCAGATCAGTCCTTTATTTCCATTACATTACCTCAGATAAATGCAGCACTGGTACTAAACTACAGTAATTCTTAAAAGGTATTGAGATAATTTTTCATTAAGTACAAGTCACAGCTCACCCTTCATCTGGCTTCGAAATTTTAACGGGAGGAGTGAACATTTAATATGATCAGAATTTAGGTTAAATTCAATAAATAAAATCCCATTAAAAAAGATTCAATATGTGTTTTTTAATTAAGAACATATAATAGAACGCACAGGATAAAACAAAGCTCAAAACAGCTTCAGCATTCAGGTACGGTACCTGCTACAGTAATAATATCTATGCACATTTTTTTTTTAGTTGTTGTTTTTGTCTCTGTGTGATTTGTGCAATTATGCCTATTATGTATAGTCTCTCTTTGTATCATTGTATTAATTACTATATTGATTCAACTTAACACCTAATGCCCAAAAAACATAAATCACATTTTCCACTTAATTGTGTGTTTGAACTAATTAAGAACAGAGCTGAAGCTGCTGTCTTTGAAAAATAAATATGTAGGATTGTTATTTATTATTTATTCCCTGGGCTGTCACAATGCAGTTCTAATGTGATTAAAGTGTTTGTACATGCAAAGTATATATTTTTGTTCATTTATGAAGATGTTTATGAGGACTTCATTTGCAGCATTGATTAAATCATTTGTTTTGTTTGTATCATGTGGACAAAGACTTAAAGTGAGGAAATGATTAAATTGAACATTTTCTAAAATGAATGTCTCTTTAAATTAGATTTTCATTTTACAATGGCTCATTCCTAACAATACTGTACAGTTGCCAATCATGGCATACATACAGTATTGTACTGCAGCTCTGCTCCATTTATCATGCCAACTTACAGTACAATTGGACATCTAAAGTGAGACTGTAAGGAAACGAGTGGCAAGAGAGGGCAAAAGAGGCACGAGAAAGAGATCCAAGAAGGCTTGGCTTGTATAATTACACTCTCAAGATGGCATATTTACCGTCTCTGCCAGCGAGGTCATGCCTTCTGTCGTAGTAAACGTAGTGAAGTATGAAAGAGCCAATTACAGCTCACTGGGTGACCTTTTAACAACTATTACCACATCCCATCAACACATTATCATGATGGAGATTGTGATTCCACGAGAATTACAACATTATCCTGACACATTGAGCCCAAGACGGGCTTGTTGTCTGATGGCGGTGACAACCCAGCTTTGAAGAATCAGCACAATAAAAGAAGACAAGTGAAATGAAAAAAGAGAGGGAGACAGAGAGAGATATGGAGGAAGGATGAGAGGGGGGTTAGAACAATAGCCCCGTACAGTACATTAGCTGTGGATGTCAAGCACCCCAGTCGTTCCCAATGAAAAGCACAACAAATAAGACGTTGGCCTGTTTGTATTCATTATCAGTCAGCACATGCCCCGGCTCCTGCATTAAACATTAGACTGCCTCTGATGTCTGCTTAACAGTTTAATTCCCTCCCCGCCGCTCAGCCTGTCATAATAAACCCAGCGAAGCACACACAAAGTCAAATAAGAGTGTGAGGGGGCCGCCTTTGTGTGTACGTGTGTGTTTGTATGGCTGTCCTCATGTTTGTTACTGTGCGAATGTGTGTGTGTGTGTATGTGTGTGTGTGTGTGTGTGTGTGTGTGTGTGTGTGTGTGTGTGTGTGTGTGTGTGTGTGT
>JAPTGZ010000008.1:27610562-27632145 GCA_029814645.1 Fowleria isostigma
AGGAGTGCTGGTGGTGGTGGGGGGTGGCTCTTATTTGGCTGGGTGTAAAAAAATGCCCCCAGGTCTCCTGATGGAAGAGACAGGTATTAGCTCTGAGACCTCTATAGTCCCAGCTTGCCATTAGTTTCCTCTCCAGCTGCACCAGGATCCGGACTATGAATCTGCCATGGCTGGTCATTCATCAGTTTCACAGTCCGCACCAGCACACACACACATTCCAATAACAACACTGTGAAATAGTGAGTGAGTGAGTAAGAGACACCCACAGAAAGAGAAAGATGGAAGGAGAGAGAGTAAAAGTGTGAGAAAAATATCTTGTCATACAGAGACTTTTACTTCAGCGAGTGTGTACGGCCACTACATACTGTTCCTCTAACTCAAATGGGGGGTACATTACCAGTCCAGAGAGAGTGTGTACACATTTCCACACAAGCATGCATGACCAAAGAGCCCCGCACTCGAATGTTTGTCTCTGCCTGATTGTGTACATGTGTGAGTGCAGTCTTCCACAAAAAGGTGATGAGACATGATATAAATTAACTCTAGGTTCTGCACGCTGCCGTTTCGCACAGTTGAACACTACCCCTGGTCCCACAGAGTGATGTGGAACTTCCTGTCAAACAGGAAGCATTTAAATGTTGGCTTGAGAGTTATGGAATTGCCTGTGGAAACATATCGGGGGAGGTCAAACTTAAAGGTCAGCACTCCAAGACTTTCCATGTCAAGGTCCTGTCTCATCAGGCCCTCCAAGTGTGTCTAGTTCTGTTGGTTTGTTTTAATTACAGTGTTCTGTGAGTTGAACATTTCACTGACGCTTCTGTCACATCAATTTTTACAATTTAAATAACTTTTGGTTGGCCTGCGCAGTATGTGGTTCTAAGACGAAACAATGAAAATGTGCGAATCAGAATAAAAAAATGGAAATATACTGCCCTGCCCTGAGTGAGTGAAGGCCACAAGCTCTGTCATGTAGTGTATATGCTAACTCAAAAGGAAGGACAGGTCCTAGCGATTCGGTCGCTTGGGTTGATGTGACCAGGACATGGCCATGGCAGCAGTGAAAGCCCGGTTGAGCCATAGTGACACGTCGTCTCCATCCATCTTCAGTCTGAAACATTTTACGCTAACTGACAGAGCGTGGCGCTTGCTTACCCACCTCCCAGAGGAAATAGTCCAGACTGGTGTCTTCTTGACATGCACTAAAGAGTGAGCAGTCCATAGGTCCAGAGGGGCATTGTGTATTCAGTCCAAGACGAAAGGTTAGATCCTCTGAAAAGAAGTAGAGTAGTTCAGTATATATTGTTGAAAGTGACAATGACTTTTTTTGGTGTGTTATTCAAGCAAATAAACAATTCGGTTCCTTTCAGATTTTTCTGTTGTGTTTATTCTCTGCAGCCATGGTGTGCAGGTGTAATATGGATGTGTGTACGGGTGAGACTATATTTTGTTTTAATAGTTGTTTTTTAAGTTTTTTAAGTGCTGTTTTTATTATAAAATGTAACTCATGATGTCTTTTGTTTAGAAATGTAAATTCACAAAATGTGACCCAATGTCGTTTCTGTTGCTGTTTATTCATACATGATTTGTCAATTTAAATAAAATATTTAAATGATCAAACTGACAAAATTAAAATGATCAAAACTAAAATATTCCAATACATATGTAACCTGCACACTGACATACTGAATTTTGTCTACAGTTCTGTTCATATCCTGTATCTCGGTCAGGTACCAAAAGAAGGGGGGAGGTAGAAAAGGAGAATTGAGCAGTGGCTGTAGTAATAAATCACAGGATCGCTGGTGACATTCATACAATACGGATACAGTGTTAACTCAATGAGTCGGACAGCCCTAGCCTGTTCCTCCATCCTGACCTTGCCTCCCTGTCGTAATCAATCATGTTGGCACGGCACACACGCTCCTTATTTATTATTACTCTGGACCCGCATGTACAGTAAACAATGAGTAGAATACATTGGAAAGAGTGAGAGTGGGGTGCTATTATAAGAGAGGAGGTAAAGGTCCGGTGGAATAACCGGGGGGCATATGTGTCCGGCTGGCTGGTTAAAAGACTGAACAGGACGGTGAGCAACCACCGTGGCCGATAGTCGGCTATAACGTGCAGAAATGACCAATACTAAGTGCTCATTGCACCAAAAAGGTCACGCTATTGTCACTAGTTAAAATTTACGAGTGTTGCTGTTGATGTTTCATAGAGTGGTTCAGACACTGCACTATATTTGCCCTTTGTATTATTGGTTACACATACTGATATCTCACTCAATTTAAGCAGATCTAAGGGCATATGTTTGAAAGCTTTTTTCATTTCCGTACTGCAAGATCACATTAAGAAGCCGTCAGACAGATGTCATTTAATTCCATGCCTTTTGACTGTTTTCCCTTTAGACTTAATGTAATTTTACTTCTGTTATTCTCAGGTAGCAGGTGTATATCCTGAGTGACAAACCATTTTCTTTGTGGAACTAATAGCTTATAAAGTCAGTGTAAATTAACAATGACCCAACGTGATGCCTTCATAACACCACCATAACAATCCATGAAAGCCGGCCAACCTAGACGTCATATAGTCCCATATGCAGCCTATGCAGGGGGCCTGTCTTGGCAACAAAACAGGGCCCCTATGTACAGCAGAGGGCCCCTGAACTCTTCATGAAGGATGGCTGGCTACGAGGAGGGCCGAGGGGGAGTCAGTTTAAAACACATACCATATGCAGTTAGGAAGAGCCTCATTTATCAGCTCCAGAAATTCCTGGGTTTTTACACCTCAGACCCCCCAGCACTTTCTCTCCTCCCCTAGGGGTTAGCCACCTCCTAACTGTACACCACAGATGACAAGTCCCCGAGACCTGGCTTTAAGTGCGGAGCACGACGCAGATTTTTCTCTCAATTGGAATAAGAATGAATTGATTGTGTGATAAATGTACTGACAGTAAGTATGTGATAAATAAGGCATTAAAATAGCGCTACAAAGTTAAACCCAGTGTCTTTTTTGTGACTTTAGTCTATGTTTTTTTGGGGGGTTTTCTTGTAAAGTCCATCAACCTCTCCTGTCTCTTTTGCCCTTCTCTTACCCTTCCTGTCCAAACTCTTCTTCGCAGTTGGACATCATCTGGCCCGTGAATGGCACATTGTTATGCTCGTTCCTCAGTGGCCGTCTGAGCAGATGCCATGAGCAGCCGTAACACTAGTCCCTGCACAAGGTTGGTAGCCCGAATTCAACATGAAGCCGTAAATTACATCCCGCTAACACACAAACACTCTGCGCTCAACTGAGTTTCTGCAGTTTAGAGCACCATTGAAGGAGCATAGCATATCCTGATTTTTGTTTGAGTGAAGACCAGTTTCAGGCAGCGGGGGAAGTGGCCCCGTGGCGCACGACCGCGGCCTAGACGAAGAGATCACGCACGGACAGCTGGGCTTTGAACTTCTTACCCCTGTGTTCCTGGGGTCAACAGCTTGGTGGCTGCAAGGGTCAACCAGCAGTAAGAGGCCGTCTTCTAGTGAACTGCCGGATTTGTTTTGACTGAGTCCCTGTGGCATGATTACCTCATGGAGCTTGGAGGTGATACTCTTCAGAGGGATCAGGTGAAGCAAGGTTTAGAAATAACATTTAGATTGTATACATGCACATTACTGGGGAATATACAAACTGGAAATCCTGCTAATACCTTTTGGGGGCTGGAAAAACGGTCTGTTCAAATTAAGACTTTAACAATTATGAAAGAAAAAAAAAAAAACAGTGTGAGCTTTTATCCGAACAAAACTTCAAACAAAATCACTGAGTTAAGCCGTAGCAAGTATCACTATAGATCTAAGATGAGACACAATAAAGTATGATTTGTTATGGTCTTGGGAAATACATGGCTCAAAATCCAATCAAACATATCACCAAAGTGTGTTTGAGGAAGAATCATCCTTGTTGCGACTCGCTACAGACAATATTTACACACTCAAATCCCACGTCTAGTCAACGGATGCATAGTGGCTCGCTAAGATATATGGGTTACTTTATTCATAGCACTTCAATTACAAAATCATGTATTGGGGGAAGAATAAATTAATAATAAAACCCCCTATCTGAACTTCTAATATTTTGCTTGGCGAAGGGAAACGAATTACCCTTTTCAGAACTGATGATGTATTACTAGCGTTTGATCCTTGGAGGTTTCACCATGCTCACATTCATTACTTTCAAGTGCTGAGGTGTATCTGCAATTAGAAGCACCTTGCAGTGGATTTCTGACACTCCCGCAGACTTGAAACACCAGATCATAGAATCATCACAGCATTATACTGCAGGAGAGGGGACGGTGTCTCCTTCGAATACAGGCAGAGATGGGGGGTGGGGAGGTGGTGTGGGCTTAATTTAACCATGTGCCCGTAAGTGAGGAGAGCCGGTAAGCAAATGAGGACCTTTCATTAAATCAAAGGTGATTTTTGTTCTGCTAATGGGTGCCCCAAAATCTAGTACAGCAATGAAACATGTGATCATTCTCGGCGGAGCCTGCTATACTGCTACAGACCGGTCAGGGCTATTCTTATTACAGTATGCATAATGTAATGAGCATGCTTGTTTAATTTAATCACACTGAGTGGACTGCGTTAGTATTTCTTTGAAACGACAAAGGCATACAAGCGCGTGGTCTGATAAGAAAGGGAATAAATAATACAATCACTCACTTGGCTTGTACAGTTAATGCACTTGCTATTTCACAAATGGCAGCCATTTACATGGTATACTGAGTTCGTACTATAGAGTAGTGTTGTGGCCCTCTGCAGTGTTTTTCCCACCATAGTGCTTAATTTTACATATGAATCCCCAACTCTCAAATGTCTTTAGAATTATCGTCCTCAAGAATCGCTATCATCTTCAAGTCCTCCACTGATTGGTCATGACAGGGCCAAAATGGTCACTGTGGTGAAACACCTCAGAGAAGCAAAGGAAGTTTAGCCAAAAAACACGCTGAGCCATTATGTTAAAGTAAACGACAGCACTTCCTAATGTCATTTGGCAGTGCTAGCACTCAGCAATTAGGGCCTCTCTTAATGCGACGCTGGGAGCATTTCTCCTCAAGGTTAGCGCCTCATTTCCCCACGATGGGTCTGCGGGGCCGCACCAGATGCATTGTGGGAGCTGGGGGGCGCGAGTTAGGACAGGTGTCCGCCACCTTGGATATCTCCCCTCGCAGCTGGCACCAGCTGGCACCCCCAGTGCCCCATCCGGACAGTCTGCTCTCCCTTCGCCGAGGAGGAGAAGGAGGAGGAGGAGTAGTGGGGGGGCATGTCAAGGGCAGACCTGGTACAAGCTCACTCACAGGGCACCCATGCCATGACATGACCTGGCCACTAGGGGACCTGCCAGCAGTGAGGGGTAGGAGTAATGTGGTGCAGCCGTGCCTGTTTGGAGACCTGCTCCAGCATCCCTAATGGACCGGCAATGATGAGGCCCAGCAGTGCCAGAGGGTCAGAGGCAGCTTCTGTGGAGGACGCTGCTCTTCTCACTAGAGAGCGGAGGATGTCATGTCTGAAGGTGGTCTCTCTGGAAGCACAGCAGCTATTTTGCCAAGAGGTAAATGGGAAAGAAATTGTTGAATTTCAGAATTACTCAGGTATGTATAGTCTATTTGCATATAACCAAAAATTCTATGGCAGTACATAGTATAAATATAGCATATTAATATACATAATGTTTTTAAATTATTATACATTTATCATTTGGGCTGTATAATATTATCTTACTGGCGCATACAAGTTTTAGTGGTGAAACTGGGGGTGGGAGTAAATAAGTTTTACTTCTTCTCACTCCCTTTCGGGCTATTAGGGTTGTATATTAATAATGAATTACTGTATATATTTATGCATATTGTGTAGACAGTAACATGTATATTGTTTTGTCTTGGTGCCTGTAATCTGTTGTGTTTTATTGGTGTTTTTCTTTTTATTAAATACATTTATGTTTTGTATGTTGTGTTAAAGTTAACTTGGTGCATGAATGAGTGTTTACAATGAATTTCTTTATGTATATTTCTTTATGTAAACATCTCCATGTATATTGTATTTACAACACATTCTCTATGTATATCTGTGTGGACATAATAAAATGTACAAGCACAAGCTCAAAATAAAACCGAAAAAAAATTTTTTTACATATCCACAATTTATGAGATACGAAATTAACATAAACAAAGGTGACTTTTTTTTTTGTTTTGTTTCACAAAACTTTCAGCTATTTTAAAAATCTATTAATTTTGCGTCTTAAAGTTACACTTGTAAATTTAAATTGTATACATATATATATATATATATATAAATTTCCAAATAAACATAATAGGCATGAAGGGCTGAATGGCACTAGGTGAAGGCCAAGTGTTATAAATGTAAACCGGCGGTCTTGTCTGCAGTCAGGAGAAATCACTTCACATTATAAGCACATTATGTCCCAGGCAAAACCACACAGTGTTTCCCTACTCATGATGTGAGTTAATTCACTTAATATGTCTTTAATGGGGAAAGGCTTTTCTTTGTATAAAATGGTTTCCACACTGACCATTATCTGAAATCAAGCCTAATGATGGCTCCGGTTTATGATAATGACCATTATCACACAGACCACCATCATGTCTGCCAAATGATCAAATGATCTTGCATTTCTTGCTTGCATTCTGGATTTGTTAGTCATGTAAATTTAGACCCTTGATGAAGCATACCCCCTGTTTCCTCAAACACCCTTCTGTATAATATCACACATCTGATGCACTTGCTGCTGTTGTTCAGACCTTATATTGAACCAAGGATGCTTTTGAAGTTGTTAGCTGCATAAAGTATATCATCTTTGCCCTCATCAGGCCTTAATTGACCAAAAAAAAAAAATTTAAAATGAAAGCACATGAAGGATTTGCATGGTCTCCTTAGTTAACACAGTCATCAGCCTCAGTATATATAGGTAACTGAGAGGCAATAATAATAATTTGTAATAACACACGCTGGCTCTTGGTGTCTGATGCCACATGAATCCTTTGAAGTGCAGACTGTTGATTACTGTAAATGAGAGCTGTTTCAGGGTGGATTGTGGGTAATTATATGCAGTGCACCCCAGGGAGCAGTGCTAGGACCCATGGGACAGCGGTTCCACAGGAGAGTGAAGCACAGACAGAGCAACACATGCTGGGCCACCGATTCCCAGCATGAAACAAGTCAACAGGCCTGTCTTTTATTTCTAATGTCTGTGATTTACATGAAAGAACCACTGTCACCCAACCGCAACAGAGTGTTGTAAACCACAGTTTGATTGACAGGATTTCATATTTCACATGTCCCTGCCCCCCCCCCACTCAATCCCCCGAACAACTTGATGATGATTGCAGCTTTATAACATAGAACATATTGCCAGTGTAGCTAGTGTGAAATGTAACTTCTGTGTATTTGGAGAGCACCGCAGCAACTGTACTTATTTTAAATGTGGTCATGTACTTTTAATTCACTGTTGTAAATGCATATAGATGTATTGTATTTTTAAACAATTATGGTTATTAGAATATTTGTCATATACAAGCAAACAGAAATAAACTAAATTCTGTTTTTATGTTTTGTAATTGTCCTTATCTATCACATATACATTGAAAATTGAATTCAAATTAGGATGCAATGTGAGGCAAAGTTTCCAATCATGCTGGGAGCCCCGCAATCTCTTTCTCCTCACTTGAGCTCATTTCTCCACTAATGACTTTGCCCTCTGATGCAAGCCAAGGGATCATCAAAGGTCCTTGAAACAAAAAGGGAAATATAGCAATTACTGGGACTTTCATCGGCAAGAAAGAGATTAAAAACCCTGTGGTTGTGTAAGCACCCCAGCAAGCAAACCGATCTGTGTTTCACTATTAAATGTATATTCAAGCATTGCACTGAGAAGTTATTCATCATCAATGTGCTCTTCCTTTCACCACCTTCATTCATTTTTTTTTTTTTCTCTCCTCACATGATAATAGAATCAAATGTATTATGTATCACTAATCACATGATAAAAGCCTTTCGGTGCTAGTAATGCATGTAGATTCCAAAATGCTGTGCATGTACAAGAAAAGTCATTGCCTTTTTAACAGTGGCCTGAGGGAATGAAATTGTCCCTTAGCCTCCATAACCATTGACACAAAAGGTCCCCAAACAATTTCAAATTACTGCTTTATTTCTCTCTCTTATATAATCCACCCACATTATTAAATCTACTACCTTCTGGGACTTTACTGATACAATAATATTACAGTGCTAAGATGTTTACATTCGAGACTGCAGCTTTCCTTGTTATAAACATGTATGCCCTTAGGACTTGTACAATACGTATGCATACTACTTGGCCTAAATGAGGTACAGGTCATTTTGTTTTTAAGAGGGGTCAATATTACCTCAAGCAAGAGGCCAAGGCCAACACCAGAGCCTGACTGAGCAGAAAATGGCCCCTGATACTCACAGATGAGATCTATTATACATTAAACATGCTTGTAAATATTCACAAGTCAGAGCATTCAAATGGAAAATATGGTTTAGGTCAAAGGTCTATGAAAATGTTGTCTCCAGAGGAAGTCCCCTAAGAATAGAAGCAATGATGATAACAGGGCGAAACACCCATAGGGGACTAGGGAGAACATTAAGAGTTGTTTTACATGTTTGACTGTGGGACGGCGATGATACCGGGGAGATAAATGATGGGCACTTATCAGACTGGACTGACCTAGAGTTATGTACCATGCCTAATAGAATGTTACACTCCCATCAATTATACACAGCCTGACTGAATTACAATGAATTAATGGCCATTAAAGTTACCTAAATAATTCTACTCAAGCATTTTATTAGGATATTCTGCTGAAAATAATTATACATCACAAATATTAGGAGTGGTATAATAGGCTGGCTGCTGGAATACAGGAATATGTATTGAAAGCTATGAATAGCAAAGCACAAAAGGTACAGAATAATACGTGAACGTCAGTTTTATTAGCGGTTTGTCTCACTGACAGGATCACATGGCTTGAAAATTATTTCATCATGTTCAAGTCCAACTGTGGGACTACGGTGTTATCTTCTATTTTTGTCTCTCTCGGCCGTATATTTCAGAGGCCAGGAACAATGTAGTCTGACAGACATATTCTTTATGAGGGGCTCGTGGTCTCTCTAATTTGACACAGTTGTCAGAGATAAAGCTCCTTAGAGAGTGTGGCCATGCTCTGGGTAAGAATGGGGATTAAATTAACACCCCCACCTTCACATCCTCTGACCCCAATACCGGAGAATAAAACATACATGGTGACTCACTTCAACACCCCACATGTTCTATCCAACTTCATCCCTGAATGTGTTTGATTTTATTACAAAAATAAAACAAGGATGCACAAGTCACCTACTTTTGGCATTCATCTGTATTTAGTGACAGTTCTTTAAATTCACCAAGGGAACAGGCTGAATGCAATTATATGAGGTTAGATATATCCAGAAATATAGAGTAAAATTATGATTATACTAAATCCAAATATTATTTTAAAAAAAAATGTGATTAAAATATAGATTTTTTTTTTTTTTCGAATAGCAACAATCAGCTTTACTGTAAATGTGGCCAGTGAGAGGGAAATCACACGGCAAACAGCTTACACAATGTAACAATACACTCCCTCTCCTTGGTAGTTTCATATCAAATGACCCGAGCACGTAAAATCAAATCAACACTGGAATGGATCATATCAAATTCTAATGAAAACATAATGTGCTCTTAAAATGTGTGTTGGCCCGGCAGCCAGTCATCCAGAGAGTCTCCCCCAGATGACGTGATGAATAGGGAACACCGATGGAATATGCATCAAAGTCGAGCTCATGATTTATGTAATAGCAGTCACTTGGACACTGATTAGCTGCTCTGTCAAGCGTGTAATATGAGAGGCACAACCCCTGGTTTATCAGTCATTTATCTGAAGTGCGTCCTGATATTATCACTGGATCCTAATGTCATCATTATGCCGCACAGCATGTGCGGGCCAGTGTGTCATGGTGCCGGCGACACTGCCTGTCAGGAGTTCAAGCCTCTTCATTTGCAAAGTGCTCAGACATTCATAGCACCATGTCAACAGTAAAATAGAGAAGCCACATCATATCAGAGATGGAGGGACAGAGGCACACAGGCACACTTAATAAGTAGGCACTTGAGAGTACAGAGAAATTTTGTCACGTCTTTGCGGTTGGGGTTTTGCTTATATGATGATCAGGCTAATTCTTCTGAGAGGAGTGGAATAACAAAGTGTCAAAGTAAAAAGAACAAAATAACAGGTTGTTTTTTCATGCCTGCTTCATGGTATGATTTAGAGGAACAGACATAATATCTACTGTACACTTGGTATACACGTTGAGAACACCCAGACCTCCTCGATGTGCAATGTGAGGCCCACAGAGCTATTTCTACTGATTAAAATGCATACTCACACACACCACTGTGTGAGACGATGGTGGTTGTTCAGTCTGTCAGGACTTTCCTGCTCTCCTAGAGAATATCTGATATCATAAATGACTTCAACTCCTCCCACGCCAACATGAGAGAAAGACTTAGAACCCAGGAAAAGAGAACAAGACACAGACAGACAGTATATGACTGAGCTATGACAATCATACATTACCGGATGGACAAAACTGCTAATAAACAATTTCTGCCATTATGACAAAAAGGTTAGGGTTGTTATTCTCACAAACATCTGGTGCTGTACACTAAAAGGAAGCTGTGCAACATATAAGTCTATCAACACCTCACACAAACAAAAATAGTGGGGGAAACTGAACAGGAAAAGGAGCTCTTTGAGTCTCAAACAAAAGATATCAGCCCGGCTGCCAACACAGACAGGGCACCACACCTTGGCAATGATGCCGCTCACAATCAAAGGAACAGTCGTCATCAGTGCAGCCCTGTTTTGAAAGGATATCTTAAAAAGATTGAAAATATGTGTCATTATGGAAAACAATTAAGTGTGGAACCTTTAGGTTGTTGTGTCACTCACACACACTGTGGGCTGTTTATTTCAATACATCATGGCAAAACTATTTCCTGTTTTTTAATAAGAATATTTATCCTTATTTTAGCAATTATAAATAACTGCACAAAGACAATGTAAAATGTGCAAAGCAGCTTTAAAGTGCCACTGGTAATAAAATCTTACAATGGATAGAAAAAAATGTATCATAACATAAAAAAATAAAAGTTTAGACATGTTTACAAATATACATCTGAGTCACCTTTTTGTAAACTGCAATAAAGCAAACAAAAACATCCACACTATATTGCTACATAGGATCATTGTCTGGCTACTGAAAATGCAGCATTAAAAATAATTTCAAACAGTATGGCTCAGAAGATCCAGCAGAGGGGGCTGCTTACTGCAATCATATGCTGATTAATTGAGCTTGATTCTCCCCATGCTGCGAACATAAGTTGTCCCACACTGTAGGCTACATGTTGGTATGCGGGTAAAGGTTACAAGGCTTTATCGAAGTCACCTTTTACCACAGGTAGCCCTTCCCATCATTTTTGATGAATATTAAGAAAACACTGATTTTCTGATTATGCCTCATCAAGCCTATATCAAACTAGGTTATGTTCATTTTTATTAATTGTGCATGTTGCTCTCTAATTAGCTAATGAGAGACAAAAAGCAGGTTTAGAGCAGAAAAATGCAAATGACTCTTAGAAAATAGCACAAAAAAGTAAATGGCAAGGCTGAGAATCATCCTTCATTGAAATGTCAGAGATAAATGGCTCAAATGTCACATCAATTAAAACGGGGGACAGTTAGTAGTTCATTAAAGAGAGAGCCATATTGCACCGTCGGGTACCGTTGCCAACCCTTACTATCTGGGGCAGACTGGCAGCGGGTCCAGATGGCACGGAAATCCTCACAGATTTCAAAATGGTCTCTGCAGGGGTGGCGTTTTCTCCCCCGCTCCCACCCTCACCGCTGAGATGGGGTGTGGGCCACAGGCCCACGCCGGCCTACACATTCCAAACGGAGGCATGCAGAGAGCTGAAGGCTGCACAGAAATAAAAATAAAGCTGCAGAGGACAACAGGCACTTTTAAACAATACATGATTGATGCCACACACTTGGTCATAATGACTGAAATATACACTGCAGCTAAACCTAATTCAGCTCCAGGCAACATAAGCAACTCTCCCTCTATACTTTAAACTGCATAAAACACTAATAAAGCTGCTCAAAATAACATGCTGAGTTTATTTGATGGTAATGCATATGATATTATTGGTTGTTAGACTCACATAGGTGTTTTTCCCCACAAACATTAAGCTTGGGACCCTAAAGACATAACTAAGGAGCTGTCACTGGAGATAGAGAATTAGATAAATGTCTCTCCTATAAGTGGAAAATAACTGTGTTTGAATTTAATGCTCAAAATACGTATTATCATATTTTTCATTCTGTGGAAATATCAAGCAACTCAAATATCTAAATCAGTACTATTACTAGTGTTCGGTGTACTGGGGACCCCCTCAAGGACCCCAAATCCCAACTTGAGACCTATTAGACAAGCCATCTGTGTCTGTCCCTGGCGGGGGAGGAGCGAAGACTTCATCTCGACCAATTAGAGAGTGAGCGCGGACTTTTGCCGCTTTTGATTGGCCACTTTGGCCATGCTGTCGGTGGAGAAACAGGAAGAAGTTTTCTATCATTTGTTTTGCAGAAGGGAAAGACGAGGGCATCACTTGGATGCTTTAAGCCTCACTGTAAGCTAAAGGCTTTCTCTGTAGTGTTATAAGTCGTTTTGTAAAGCCTTGGTTAATCTGCCTATGAGGAAACATCCGTATAACATGGCGTTTGGCGACTGAGAGGTGCCCGTGTGAATGTGAATATGAATATGTGTACTCTCGGAAAAACAAACTATGTGTCCGTGTAGGCCTTTAGGTGTAAATCCAAACCGTGAGGAAGTGCGTTTTAATTATACAAGAACCGAAGAACTACGGTGGTATTCGTCTCCATTGCGGTATCGTTTTGTGTACTTCTCACCCCAAACGCGGCTGAATTAGCATAATTAACGTTAGCACAAAAACACATGTTGCTTTCGCACACACACCTGTGCGTTAGTGTTTCTACTCCATTAATCACGGAGGTTTGACCAGTAACCGGTCTAATGAGAAATAAGTCCGATGATTGACGAGGGTGAGGATGATGCCAATGACTTTTAACAACACAAGCTGGTTGTTGTTTGTTGTCTCTCACCGTGAAGAGCTGGGTAAACATCCAAACATTCAAGCGCAAGTCTTCAGGAGCAGCCACTGAAAAGAGAGTGTGCAGCAGAAAGCAAACATGATAGCATTATTTTTAATCAGTGTAGACTATTAACCAAAGCCATTATTGCCAAAGTCCTTTATTCTATTTGTAGGTCTATTACCAGCTTGCTAAATGGCAGGCAGTGTGTTCAGCGCTTATCCAAAGTGCACTAGTCTGTACCATTGTTTGGCTCAGAAATTTCTCGCTTTTATTGTCAGTTCAGGCAAACCCCCGATGAATACAGTGAGAGCTGCAAAAGTAGAAACAAGAAAGTTGAAGCAGACGCATTTGTGATCGCATACCATGACAGATGTGGTGGTGGTGTGTGAAGGAAGGAAGTGAAATACTGTAAATGCATGACTACTTTTAACACATAACCTTTGTTTTTTTTTCCTTTTTTTTTTTGTCTTACCTTTTTTTTTTTCCCTTTACGCATGTGATACAGTATGCAGTCTAAAATTAAAACTAGGCTATATTATGCATTTGAAAATCTAGGGCTGCAAAACTATTTTTTTTTTTAAATTCATCTGCTTGTTTGTAAAATTTCAGAGAATACTGAAGAAAATGTGATGTATAATTTCCTGAAGAACAGTCCAAAATATACAGACATTTAGTGTATTGCATAAAAATAAAAGTGCAATGCAAGGGTATTTATACAGTGTTTACAGCAAATTCTTTCAATATGTGTACATATAAAATTTATGTAAGTATCTTACATGGAGTGCACAACCTCGTAATAAACAATAAAATAAATGAAATGTTAAGAGTAGGTATTTAAACTAGGAAATAGAGTACTGAAATGATCAAAATCATATTTTTTATATTGTGTTTCTGTCGTTGTGAATTGAGTGGGATTTTAAGTAATTTCTTAATTACAGATACATATATTTGTAAGTTTACATTATTTTTCTTCCTGATGTTAATTTTCACAGTTAATATAAAATCATTAAAATCAAAACAACCGTATAAATTACACCATAGAAATAGGTGTGACTTATTGTTATTAGAAAGTGGAAAAAAGAAGTATTGTATTTGTACCATTTAACCTTTTTTTTTTTTTTTTTTTTTGTGATCAAGGTTTCAGGAAGAAAAGGTTCCTTGGTTGAAACTCTTACAATCAATGTGACCTTTATTTATTATAACCCCCATCTCTCAAAAACTCACATATAACATAGTCAATCATCTCTCCTTCCCTCAAAGTAAAAATAAAAAAGGAACTGCTGTCTGGTTATTGCCAGTATCCATCTCAGTCGTCAGAAAAGCTGCACGTTTTTGCTGTTGTTAAGGGCTGGAAACCAGAATCCCATCGGAGTTGCACCCTAAGGAACAAATTTAATGCTAGAAAAACATCCCGGCCATCAACCAAAAATGACGGATTGAAAATAATGTCGAGCTATCTTGGGAATCCCCCACCAGACAAGGGAACAGACTGCATTGTTTTTCTCATTTATGTGATATATAGAACAGAAAGAGGGGAAAAAATGGGCGATTTATTGGTTAGATAGGCGTATTCTTTTCCATGCACAAAAGAAATATTGGATAGTAATGTAGGGATCAAGTCACATCATGACATTGTTTGGAGGCTAGGTGTTCAAATATGTAAGTCATCATTCGTTGGTGGCCCGCTAGGTTTTCAATAGATCATTCAATGCAAATGTGTGTGGGAAATTCTGAAAGTTACCACATGAATATGTCAATGAATGCGGTGTAATTTGTGCTTCCTTAGCAGGCCAGTGAGATGAAGAAGCAGAGGGAGAACCAGTGCACTCAGAAGACCATCTCATTGCTGAGCCCCCTGGGGAAGATCCAAGTCAGTGGATGTGAGAATGGTGTGCACACCATCCAGATCCTAATGGATGTCGCACCTGCTGAAAGGTACTGTACAACAGCCGGGCTGGTGACGTGATAAACAAAGGTGTGAAATTTACAGGCAGACAGAATCCACTCCTGTGATGGAGTGCCACCATTCCTCATTGGAAGCAGGGCATTTTTGTAGATCCCACAAGAAATATCCTGGAGAAAGTTGGGCAAATATGAGCAGGCACTAGAAATATGAGGGGCACTAGAATACAGTTGGGCTTGAAATTAGATTTCTGATGGCATGTGGTTGTGATTCTTCCTGCAGTATATTTGAAATTTCAGAAAAATAACTTGTTTATTATCCACAGGGGAGTTGATTAGAGTTGATGTCTGTAGGGTCAGCAAAGGCCATGGGGAGCATGGACCGCTTCCGCCTGTTTATTTATGTTCCCTCCAAGTTGTATGCAGTAGTTGTGAGTGTCACAGCCGACACTCAGAAATGTAATATGTGATTGCATTTCATGCCCCTCTCATCCCTCAAAATTGTCAGAATGTTGACAGTCTTACTGAAGCGATTGAAACTGATTAAACTCGGCATTAATAAGTATTTATTCCGTATTTTTACAGGTCTGCATCCTACATCTCAGATTAGTTTTGATTAGATTGAAATTAAAAATCCATGTATCACAGATTCACATTTGATAAACTTGAATGGTTTGGGAAATTAAACCATTTCCAAATGCACCCAGATAGGAAGTTATCCTTTTGAAAATGTATGTTCAAATTCTAATTTATGGAAACCCATTAATGACCTTGTATATTATACCTCAACACGTGTTTCCTTCTCGACTGTCGGCTATTTCCTAAAATTCATCAAGCAGTAAAAACATTCCACTTGTTGTTAATGAGTTGAAGGGAGAAAATTAATAATATGGAATTTTGATTATGGAAGATGTCCTGTAACCATGCACAAGCACCTTTCTCCATCTTCTTGTGAACAGGGTTTAATTTGTGTGTTCAGGTTCAGTAAGAATATGCAAATGAATTTAATGATTCGCATCAGTAGATCATTTCTCAGTTTAATATCATTTGCTATGTCGGTCATAAGTGAAGCTTCGATCACATCGCTGTCTGTATGTTCTCTAAGGTGTGAGCAAGAAATCATTAGACAGAATGTTTAGATTTTATCACAACCAGTTGAATGCCATGTTATTGTCACAGGACAGGGAACCCAGAGCCTGCGCAGATATATGTAGTAACGCAATGTAAACAGGCATTAAGGGAGGCGAGATAAAGTGACAAAATATAGGCTTATCTTTGCAACCGGCTTTACATGTAGATCTCACAAAAGCCTGCCTGTAGCAGTAATAGTTCAGATCAGCCATTTCCATTGATTTATTTATGACATACTAAACAAGGCTCTTTCCAGCTTTGGATGTGGTGTGGCACAGGCTTAGGAAGTCAGTGTGATAAATGATCTCTAAGTGCATATTTTGGATAAAGGAAATAGATAACATCTATGCAGAGCATGAAGGGAGACCTGTGGAAGAATATTTGCGAGCGAGTCGAAGCTTTGAAGGCTTATATGACTGTATTTGCCCTCTGTGTTTTCTCTCAGAATTCACTATTGGTTGGTGTTGAACAGCCGGAGCAGCAGCAAAAACATTCATGGCATTGATAGATAGCTATTGATAAATGCCATTATAGCTACATAAACGCCCTTGAAGTATTGCTTATACACCATGACCGTCAGCTCTTTCTAATAGAAACGTCTCAAGCCCCTTTTGCTTCCTAACTGATCTTAGGAACATTTCCTGAAATCAACCTCCTCTGCCAGTCTAACGACAGCCCTGAAGGCACCATCAGATGAACAAATTCATTACATCTCAACAACCCCTGTTGGGGCCTTACGCACCAGCCTCCCTGTTAACCAGCTCTCTCCCTTTAGTTTTAGCATGGCCATAGCGTTCACAGAAAAATGATACGCATTTTGTTTACAGGAGATTACTATTATCTGAAATATGATGCTTCTTGCCTCTTTCACACAGAGCACAGACACATAATACAGAGGAAATCATAGAGCACTTTTTTATTAGGGTGAAAAATGAAAAAAGGGCTGGACTCCTGCCCCGAGACATTTTGTGAGCATATTATTTTACAATGCTTTGATCAATTTGTCTGTCAAGCTGCCTGAGATGTGGGGGAGCAGGAAAAAAGCAATTTAGCTTGTGAGGTCCTCAATAGAAATGTACTACAGGAGCCTGTGTATGACATGTTGCATTAGAACCTGAGTAGCCTTTATTGCCTGATAATGTCGCAAGGCAATGCTGATATCAATCACCCTTTAACAGCCACTATGATATGTTTTTTATGAAAAGGAAAAAAATAATGCATGAAGCATTTCTCAGAAAATAATTGATTTAATGCAGTGCTGTGGGATTTCTAGTTTTAACAACATAAAAATATTGTGAAAAAAAAAAAAAAAAGGAGAAACAGGCACAAAATGTGCTAGGAGCTAAAAATTGTTAAGAAGAACCTCTTTGCATATGCTCCTATAGAAAATTGTAATTAATTTTACACGGATAAACAATAAACATTCTGTCTCATTTGCATTTAGATATAAACAATATATTTGTGCATCTGAATTCCCAGCACACTTGAATCACGTGATCTGCCTAAAATCCTAAGTGACTAAAACCAAAAATTATCATCATATTTCCCAGGCCATAAATCCGCCTTTTTTTCTCTGACACAAAGCCTTATAAATCTGTGTCTGATTTTTCACATTGCACATTGTTTTTAGTTAATGATTTTCATCTGTTTGTTGTTGCTGTGATAGCGGGGAAATGTACCATATGCTCCGGCAAAAGACAAATGATTAGCAAATGAAATTCTGGACAGCTGTCTGACTGAAAGCGTTTGGTTGATAGCATTCTGCTACCATAATTAGCTTAAGCTTTGGGTTAATTAACTTTCTACCTGGATATGCATAATAATAGCATTCTGCAGAAAGCCAAGGAGCTTCCAGTATATCAGCAGCAAAGGCTGGCTTTTTATTTTGTATTTCGGCAGCATATTTCAATTTCAAGAGGCGATTTAGCTCGGGAGCATCGTCAAATATTGTAGATTTTACTCCCCAAGCCAGATAATTCTGAAACAATAGGGGTGTATTATGTGGCAGAAATGCCATTTCTGAATGTAATTAAAGCGGATGAAAGCAATCACCAATTTTTAAACGCTTTTGTCTAGGAAGAGGCCTACTTGTAAAAAAAATACCCATCAAGAGGAGAAAAGAGGCAAGAGAACCCCCAAGTCCTTATATAAGAGGCCTTTGAGACTGAAGTGAAGTACAACAGTAATTAGTCTTTTGTATGAATTTGCCGGCCATGGTCATGATTAGTTAAGCATATGAGAGGACTGCAGGACTGCATTGCTCTTAAAGAGGAGGGTGTTAAAGTCTATTTATCACCAGTTATCCTCACAGCTTTCCATTATCACTGACAACACTGGATGGGGCCTGAGAACAGCCTAATTGTTCTGAGGTGGAGTGTTTTTGTGTCAAACCCGTCACCTCCGTCACATTGGCATTCATAAGCAGCCAGACATTTTCCATCTATCTTGCCCTAATACCCAAGCTGTCACAACAGCTTTTACACACTACCAACGCTAGTGTGAAATATCTGAGGTGATGCATTTATCGTTTTTCTCACACTCATGTAGTGTTGTGAATCAATGTCCTGGTTCACACTGAATAGCAGTATGGTAAATGTGTTTCCTGTTCGGGGCCTGTTTACATGATACGCTCACACACCGGGAAACAACTTTTTTTTTTTCTCCCTCTCACAATAATTTATTTCCGCTACACTGTCTATTTCTTTTCCTTCTCTCTTCATTCATCATATTCAGTTAAAGACTGACTCTTAGTCTAATTAGCTTATTGTTTTGAAAATAAAATGCTTAGATTTGTTTTTAAAATGCTTTGTCATGCAAACAGTGATATGCTGACATATTGAATGAAATCATCAATAAAGCAAGAGGAGACTTTTTGACGTACTCCCTTTAGAAATGGCATGAATTATTCATAGTGTAATGATATTCAGATGATTTTTGTTCTATTTTTTACTGCGTCCTTAGAATATTGTTTTGCATGTTGTGAAGTGTAGTACTCAGCTGCGTATTCATTAAGGTGCTGCTCCCACTGGCCCTTGGACCCATCTGTGCTCTATGTTTATGCCTCCGTCTCCCGGGACTGTCCCAATCAGGCTGCATGTGCCATTTCCTGTGTAAACCAACACCTGTGTAACACACTACCTGTAAACCGCCTCACACAGACGAGACTCCGACATTCACTCAGATAAAAAATTTGCAAATGTTGTGGTTTTTAAAGCGGATCCTCCAGAGTGAGGATGGGAGCCGAGAGGGAGATCCCGCTCACCGTAGAGATGCAGCTAAAAGCGGCTCCTGCACTTTTTTTTTTTTTCCCTCTCTCTCCCTTCTCTCTCTGCTGTTGGACTAGAAGTTTTTCCGGTAGGAGGATTGCGCGAGTTTGTTTTCGAACTTGATTGGATTCTATATCTGCAACATGCAGAAGTGTACAGTGTGTGACATACTAAGGCAATATGCAGAGAGATGATTCTGCTCTGACATCTTGGAGAGGAGTACGAGTCAATTATGCCCAAGTGTTGTTCTTGCTTATCTTCCTGCGGCACCAAACAAGGATTTAGTCAAGGATTTAGGGGTGAGGGGGCGGTGGTGGGGATCATGGTAAGCGGTTCACAACAAAACACTCAAAACTCCTGGGAGCGGGCACTGATTTAAAAATAAATTACAGAAGACGAAGCGCTAACACTCAAGGGCCCTCAGCAGTGCTGGCGTACACAGGTGAAGATTAGCCTCCTCGCTAATCAGAGGAACAAGGCAGTAATTTGCTCTGAACACAGACAGTAATTAGGACTTGGTGACACTGGATTCCCATAATGCCTTTGTGCTTGACGTGGTCAAATTTTGACAGAGGCTATCCATGCAGGGTCAGTGTCCCCCCAGTCTCTCGGCCCTCTTCAGTTGAGGCTCTAAAAGGTCCCTGCAGTTACAGGGGCTCCCTAATGTACTTTATGCCTCCCTCACTGGCTCCTTACCATTCGGGTAATTGGAATCTCTTACTGTGGCACTTGAGAATAGAGGCTAAAAACGCTATTTGAAACTGCTCAGTAGTCTGTTGTAGATAAACATTGCTGCGTCGAGGTGTGGATACACTACATAATGGAGTAAGAGTTAAGGCTCTGGTAATACATGCCTTCACTGACTCCTGTGGCTAGCCAGTTGGGAGAAGACCTAATTGTTGTGTGCTTTGTTGCCTACTCTGCAGTATTTTACCACCACCTTTATGTATTGGATTGAGTGTTGCGGCCTCTTCGGTGGACATTTGCTAATAAGAGTTGTTGGATATCTAGAGAGCAGTTTATCCGGCCCAGTTGTTTTTATTTTGAAATAGCAGAGAGCAGAGAATGTGCGCCACAGAACAGAATAGGAAGCATTTCTTACAGCTTACCACTCTAAAAGCTCTCGACTTTAGTGCTGCAGTAGCTAGATAGGCATCTGAATGATCTTCAAATGGTTGAACGAGCCGTATTGAGCAAGTGGCTTACAATTGTATCACAGCCTTTGGCTCAGAGACCATCAGGATCTTGACATTCATAGAGACATGCTGTATTTTTTTCCCTTTTTAGACAGTCATTTTAGGCTTTTTTCATGCTCTCTTGAGTCTTTGACGTCTCTGAGTTAAGTATCTGCAGCTATAAGGCTGAGGAAAATATTGGACTGCTCTTGGCCTTTTCTATTTCATCCTCTGACCCGCCATGTTACCCATGATCGGTGAAGGAGAACTCTGGCAGGCTGTGTCAAAAGTGACAGCCGATCGAGTCAGGATGAGGGCCATCACGCTTCACAGGATGGAGGCATGAGTTCTGAGTTTTTCCCCTCTTTGTGCAATATACCATTACACCCTTCGCCAGATTCCTTTCAATTAGATCTTGTGGTTAACCTGTTTCATTCCTGCGCGCACAGTTAATAGAAAAAAGTGTAACTGAAGACTAGACGTAGAGAATATGCCAACAAAAAAACCCAGATAAAATTAATGTCAGTTTTTTCCTCCTTTGTCTCCTTTGATTGTTTCTTCTAAGATGAATGAAATAACCTCCAACATTATATAAATGCTCAATTCATTCCTTATATTAGAGTTAGAAAATAGGTAGAACTCCAAATGACTCCCACTTTACACAGCGATGATTTATGGTAATTGGAAATTGATTGTGACAGGAGCACAATATTAGAAATTTTCTCAAATCACAATCTTCTATCAAGGGAAATATTCTTTTTAGTGCAGCAAATCCTGGCTAGTTTGGAATTAGTTTCTTATTTCCTTAACTGTGATGAAACACTAAATGCCTGTAG
>JAPTGZ010000008.1:27633045-27664607 GCA_029814645.1 Fowleria isostigma
GGTGTAGAGAGGGAACAGTGGCCTGAAGATTCTTACTGAGAGAAAGAGAGGTGGGGGGATGGGGGTGTGGGTGTGTGTCGGGGTGTAGGTGGTAGCGAGCCAAAAGAGCTGGAGTGGGAGGATAGAGAAATAGAGAGGGGGAAATGAGGAGGGAGAGCTGGGAGGGAGGGAGGGGAGGGATAGAAAGGAGAGACAATGACAAGTAGGGGCTGGCTGGGCACTCACCCATGCCGACAGAGATTGCCATGAGCCATGGCCATTGTTTGAGCGGGTCTCAGCACAGGACCCGCCAGTGGGCTTCCGAGTTTTCACCACTCAACTATAAACTGCTGGTGTGGTTTATTTGGAAATGAGAGTATTTACACCTTTTACTGTATTTACACCCACTGTTAAACGGCACCCAGGAGATTTCCATCACACAGCCACAAACTAGCAGGCAGAGTGGTTTCCCTGAAAACTGACCTGCTCAGTCATAACACTCCAGTAAACCTCAGCTTCACATGTCCAATATAAAACGTTGCTCAAACTGTGACCTGCAGAAGTGTAAAAACACTTTAGGGCCATGTTGTTACGGTGGGGAGGAGAGAGACGGTCTGTGTGTTTAACAAAGTAAATGTCTATTATTAATACCATACAGGATAAGCCAATTTTGAAGAAGGGGCACTTAAATGGTGATATTATTTATTTATAAGTCCTGTACACCAGTTAATGGAATTGGCGGCCTGCTTTAGATCCACAACACAGCTTGAGGTCCACTTTGCAGTAATGCACATGCTAAGAGAGGACCTTCCCAGTAGGGTCTTTAAGTGTCAAATATGGGTCAGTCTGCTTGCATTGACCTGGGGGGTGGTCAGCAGCGGAGAGAAATTCAGCTGTTAAGTGATGCCAACTCAACCATCGGCAAATTCCTCCAAGCATCTACTCATGCTAAGATGCACGTCCAAGTGCAGTACTTTGCTGGCCAGCACCGCTCTGGCCAAAAAATCCATTTATTCTTGTCATGAACTATAAACTAGACCCAAGCAGAGATGAGACTGTTGTTAACGCAGCGCTCTTAACTTTTTTCTGTATAACATCTGCGAGACTTTTGGAAACTCTTTTTTTTTTCAGAAACTGGTTCTGCTTTCTTAAAGTTGTTTGAAATAAACTGTTAACACTTTTCCTCATGACCTAACAATGTTTTCTTTTGTACTTCATCATGCTGCCCTTTATATAAATATATATCTACCATAAAAAAAAAAAAACTGGGATTACTGTCTTTTTATTTTCCTGAGCTTCTTTCCGGCTTTCAATGCAACAATATTTCTTAAAGCCAAGTGACACGGGCGACACCAAAAACGTATGGCTTTGTATTTTAAACACGTCTTGATTAACAACTTTCTTTCTGCAAATTATGTCATCTTGCATCGGTGTCACCCGTGGCATGTTATTACACTCCTGTGACATATTTTAGCACTGCTCAACCAAGAATTCTGTATTATGATTGCTCCTCTGATCCCCACCTCACCTCCCCATCCTGCCTTATATCCCTCACAGGAGCAGCAAGGCCCCCCTGAGCTGTGTGGTCAACGATAGCCCGGCAGAAACGAGCCCCGAGTTGCAGCGCTGCGTTGAATGGCTCCAGGCGTACTTCAGTGAGCCGCAGACCACTGGGAGTCTCCCGCTCCCTGCCTTTCACCACCCCGCCCTGCAAGGAGGTCTGTCATGGATAAATATTTGCAGAGCCATGACTGGGATCAGGCTTTCACTCTTAATTGTCAGTTACATCACTTACACTCACTGGCTCACTGTGTTATAATGAAGTATTTTATGGCTGAGAGAGAGAGAGAGAGAGAGAGAGAGAGAGCAAGGGCGGCAGAGTGAGAGTGGGGGAAAGTGAGTGAGTGGGTGAGTGAAAGAGAGAGAACAGAACACAGAGCTGTAACTTGGTTCAGTAATCTGTGGCAGCTCTTACCACGCGTGTTAGTCTTGGCAAGCTTTTCCATGATTCTTGGCACATTCTTTGAAACTGATCGAATTCCACTCTTGACATTTTGAGACAGGAAGCTTTTTTTTTTTTTAATGAGAACATGTGAATGGTGGTAAAGTTTGAATGAGCTTATTGTTGCCTTGACCAGTCACCTAGGGCGAGTAAAAAGAAAGCACCCCAAAAATGGATAATTAGTGTCCTGTCAACTGATAGTTGGGACTCAACAGTGAATGATTGAGGGCGCTGAGGAAGAAAAAAAAGAAAAAGGGAAAAAACGAGAGGAATTAATTGTCCCTGGTGTGTGTGTTTCGCGGAAAACAAACAATGCCGCAGCCTGACAACTCACTCTTGAAATCATAAACTTATCTCGCCGATGCCATTTTTTGAAACAATTACGGGCGATTTCTTTGTCACACTGAGATGCTTGTTGCATTTTAACTTAAATACTTTCAGAAGTGCTCATTTAGAGGCATAAGCACACCTACACAGGAAAAAAAATAACTCTAATGTATGCATTTAACAATTGTGCCTCTCTTCCTCTGCAATCAGGCCTTAGTTGCTCTCTAATTTCATGCAGATCTGCAGTGCTTGAGTGATGGCATTTTCAATGAGCAGGTACTCCATCGAGACCCTGTATACAGCTATGAGTCCCACGCTCCCGCAAAGGCAATGCAGAAATACATCAGGACCAATTACGATATCAACTTTCAGTGTGATTCCCTTCGCCACCAAGTGCTTGTGTACCAGCCCCAGGCTCTTTCAAATCGCATCTCATCTGAAGTCTTTGGGGTTTTAATTAAATTTCAGGATAGATGGAATTCTTCATTAGTACCTGATCTGAATAGGTGATTGTGCTGCGTTCCACCTCTCTCCCTCGCCTGTTGTTTTGGGGCTCAGTAAATACAGGGTTTAGGGTTGGATTGCTCTCAGTAGTCAAAACCATAGGCCATGCCAGTATAAAAATGTTAAATGTGTGCATCAAGAGTATTTGTCTTTTGAGGGAGGAAAATAAGAGTGTTTTTTTTTTTTTTTTTTCCTGTTGATTCACAAATATTAAGGATTATATTTTGCCTTCCTGCTGTACAAATTCCTACTCCATCTAGTCATGCAGCCACCGTCTGCCTGGGAACAAAATACAAGTTTAATCAGGTCATTACAATCTGTGACAACCAACTTTTGTTTGCTCAGTTATCTTGTGGGAGAACCTGAATGCGGCAGCGCTCTCGCAGCACTTGTCATGTAATATTGAGTTGTGACCTTCACTTGAAGTGTTGCCATGTTTATTTACACATTTCTGACAAAACAAGCCACTTTTCATATTAGCTGTCATGATATAGCCATGCAACAGAGGTGACATGAAAAGACGTGCGAGGTGCAGTTTTCTATAGTGCCTGACTGATTGTCACGCGAAACATCACACGCAAATTTGGTCGTCAGAGGTAGACGAATGGCGAGTACATGCACGTGCGGCGCTCAGAAGGCTTGTGTTTGTGTGTGTGTGTGTGTGTGTGTGCGTGCGTGCGTGCGTGCGTGCGTGCACCCACATTCGCCTCCTCAGAAAAACACAGACACCATCGTGGGTTCTTAAAACGATGCATATTCTTATCTCATTAATTATACATCCATATGTAACAGACGAGAGGATCTTAGTCTCGGTAAGCGGCACGGGGAAGGTGCGGGGAGGGGGCCAGGCCACGGGGGGAAGGGCGCTCTTCAAAGCCCAAATGACTGTGTTCCTGCAGGAGCCTGAACCTCCCCCTGTGCACAGCGCAGGGCGAGATGAGACACTCACCAGGGCTCGCCCCTGTGATGTGGAGAGGAATTAGGGAAATGAACGTTTTCAGAATATCGAATAATCAGAGAATCATCAGCACCCCGTCAGCCTTCAAAAGTATGGATCCCTCAAGACTCAAGAGACACTTTGACTGGGAGTCAAAGTCTTCCCTCCCATTAGACACAAAGGATAATGAGGTAGTTGAATTTCCACTATTGTCTTTTTATTCTCACAACCATGTATAAGGTGACTGTCAGCTGGAAGTCATCTCTCCAAATCTATGGCTTTCATTAGCAAGGCTGATAAAATTCAATTTATTGTTTTCCCTTTTTTTTTTTTTTTTTTTTCCGTTTTCAAATTGCTCTCACATACAAAATTATGAGGCGATCAATCATATATGTCAATATCATTATAATCACTAGATCCATTCGATTTCGGCATGGGTCAAGCTGTTTCTGCCTTTGCAGTAGCCCCTATCACCTGGCTTCATGGTAGGTAATGATCTGTGACATAATTATGGGATGTCTGTAAACATGTAAGTGGTTCCTCTCAACTTTTATTTAAACAATTGACACGACTGAACCCCGATCTAAAGAGGGTCTTGACCTCAGACACAGCGTATTAGGCTCTTTATGAAGTATGGGGCTAGGGGACTGCGCTCCAAATCATTGCTGGTCACCTCGAGTGACCCGCATGAAGTCTCTGTCACTAACACTGATGAGGGCAAAGTTCTTTAACCTCTGTTACCGCAGATGAAAAAAAAAAACATAAAAAAACGTACACACTTGTTTTTCGTCCAGAACCGGTGAAGATGTGAAACCTTCCAGGAGAAACAGCTGCTCCGGATTTGTAAAAGGTGTAAACAACTGTGTTGCTTGTTGCTGGGTCTGTTAAAACGCTCTGCTGGCTTGACACTGACTTTGGTTTGTTTGTCAATAACGTTCGCATCAACAGGGATTTGTCATACCCATAGTCTGGGCAAGTTGTTCCCTACCCACCAGTGACAAAGCGATATCAGTATGTACTGCGCACATCATGTGGCCAAATCCGAGCATTATGAGGGAGAATAATGCATAAAAGAAATTTCAGGGGTGTATCTTATCTCCTCATAACATTAAGTCTGTCTGCGTAAGAGCCCGTCATCTCGTTGACAGCGTGATTATTACCTGAAAAATTATTAAACAGTACCTACGGGCCTTGTTCAAGACAAAGAACTCACATGGGTGCGCATCAATCAAATCTATCCCCTTTAGGTTTTACACTTATTCCCCCCAGTTTAGGCAAATTGCCTTGTTCGCGTGGCTTTGTGTAGCGGAGAGTGACTATAAGGTAGCAAGGGAGCCTGGGGAGCAAAGAATGTTCACTCTGTAGAAGAGAGACAGGGGTGTGACATGTTTTCACACAATGCCAATTTAGAGAGATTTCACATAGATCACTTGTCATGTGCTCTCTTAGACCATATAAATGAGAGAGAATGGGAGATCACTAATTGAATTTTCATGACTGAGTATATGTATATACTAGCAGACTTTCGCCCCCTCTTGATAACGAGACTATTGTTTCCCATCTTGTTCTCTGTTCAAAAAGTGTTCGCCTGCTGCACAAGTGCACCCGCATCATTGTCTTCAGGTTTTCCAAACGCTCCAGATTCTCCTCTTTGTCTTTTTTTGCGATCAGAGCTATACAAACATGCCTCTCAGTCACTGCCTGGTAATCCAGAAAAAAAAAAAGAAAAAAAGATAATGCTACTGCTAAAGTGCTAATGAAATCAAAGCCGTTAATGTGGTCGGTTAAGCTGCGGATGATTTGAAGAATTCTGCCATTTAAGTGAAGATGATATAATGAATCTACTCTGAATAGAAAGCAATTAAAAGGACAAATTGGTCTGATTAACCTCAAAGTCATCCCACTGCCACAAATGGTGTGCAACATTCAAATTATTATTATTAAAAATCTGGAGCAGATTTGCAGTCTTTTTGGCCTCTCTTAATCCTTTTAAATGAAGGAGCGAACTTTTTTAATTTTAGCTGTGACCTTTCAAAGCATAACCTAGATTTTTCTGCTATAGAAATTATTTTCCCACATCAGCTGCTATACCATGTTAATACTATTGCTAAGGTCAAATTGAGGGACATCTATGTATTTAGTTGTTTAATGAGTCTTGTACAGAAAAAAAGAGGGTTCACGTTCCTCTTATTCGAAAAGGTGAATGTCAGTCGCAGCACAGCATTGGGGAGAAAAAAGTCTATATTTCTGTGTTTATTATGTAAGTGGGCTGATATTTTGTGATGTTTCCAAACTTTTGATTTGGGCCCAACAATACTAGTTTATTTCAAAGGCAGCGTAGTCCGTGTTGCACTAAACGGCGAGTCTTGTTGTCATCGGCCTCTCAGTCAGCTGTCTGAGTTTGATTGATTAAATAAAGAGCTCTCTCTTCTTCTGTTCGCTCTCTCTCCCCGTGTCCTCTGCTTCTTGGCGTAGACGCGTTCACCAGCCGCGTGTTGCACATACTTCTGAGGGACGTGAAGTTTGGTGAGACGGTCTCATACAAACGCCTCGCTGAGATGGCGGGAAACCCCAGAGCGGTGCGAGCAGTGGGAGGGGCCATGAGGAGGAACCCGGTGAGTGTGGCTGACATTGATTGACAAGTATCTCTCTTGCTTACTTTACTTTGTCAGGGACAATGATACTTTTTTTTTTTTCAGTGTTTAGTGGAAAAATCATGATTATAAAGTTAAGTTCATATGTTATTTACATACTGAGAGAAAATAAAAAAAATGTACTGTAATGTAGGCTGTTTATATGAAACATTTACACATCCGTTATATTATTATTTTCTGTAAATGATCATCTGCATAAATGTAATGTTGCAGTTCAATGTGAAAACTAAGAAATATTCTTTTTTTTTTTTCTTTTTTGGATAGCAGTTTATATTTCAGAGCATAACATATAATATCAAGAGCACTTTTGAACCCATTGCCATCCACACATTTTTTACATTTTAGTAACTGTATACACATTGGGAGAGAAAACATGTGCACAAGGGGAGATCAAGGAGAAGGGATTAAATGAGGTTAAAAACTATAATAAATGCAGAAGCAATGAGAATATAAGATAAAGTCACAGGTACAATTCAGGCTTCCACAAAATCTGGTTGTAAATGCTCGATATACTCCACCCATTTTTTCCAGAGTTTAAAGAAAAGGGTTTTCTTAAGATGAACAGGAAAAAATAATCCCTTCCATTACATAAATGTCATTTACCATATCTCTCCACTCCTATAAGAAATATTTTAAAAATCAAATGCGTGAAAGAAGGCCCGAGTGAATAAATATGTAAATTGATAATAATGACCTCCAATAATATTCTATCTGCTCTGAAGGTATATTTAAACGTACATGCACATGATCAAATAATTATTTTAATGTCAACATCATTTACAGCCCATTTCCTGCTCTTAAAGTGACGTGTCCTTATTAAGTAACAGTGTGATCTATCTGTGTCTAAAAAAAAATACAATAAAAATGAAAAACCCTTAAATGATGCAGGTGTTGTAATCTTAAGTGTAGGTGTGTTTGAAAATATTCGATGGCGAAACAAAACAGATAAGAGGTGTAAGTCTACCTACAGCACGCTTCTGAGCCCACACCTTTTGTTCTAGTTCTCTGAGTCTTTACTGTAGATGTTAGCAGTAAATCTCCGATTCTTGTAGGAAACCTGGCCTGCATCATTTTGCCCATGAATCCACTGTGTACAAAATGGAGGGCTAGAGGGCAAGTGGTGTGTCTTCTTTTGATCAAACCCTTTGATCAAAGCCCGTTTAGCTCTGCCCATGTAGTGCTGTGGGCACCACCGGTGTGCTCTGTGAGGAAGAGTGCAGTACTCGTACAGAAATGCAGCCGGTGAGATGTTCTCCCTCACATGTGCAGTCAAACAGCTTCTTCTGACTCGTGCATCTTTGCCCCAGCAGTTATGATTTACCTGCTAAAAGAAATACATTTACACTCAAATAAATACAGTCCCATCACAGAAGAAATGCAAATACAGTGGTCAACGTAAATTAGTACACCCCCTTTGAAAAGGAAGATTTGAATCAATATCTCAATGAACTTAAGAACAAGTTAACTCTTTCCCCCCTTGGACACCTAATAGGAACAACCCATATATATGTTACCAGAGATACCCATAGGACATTTCTTTTTTTCCAGTGTGTTGTTTCTTTTTCCGGGCTACAATTATCACTATTTTTGGCAAACTTGGGGAAAAATTTATCATTAAATCTTATTGGTTGGCCTAGTATGGGTTGTGGTCACCTCCACCTATCACAGCCTCTGTTACATTTGAAAAACGGAACCTGTTCTAATGGTTATTAAATAATTTATTTATTTATTTATTTTTTTACAATGTTTTTATTAAGTTTCAATAGAAAAAACATACATATCAACACATACTACAGTAATTTTCAATGAAATGCAAGCTAACCTCACTGCTCATAAAAAAAAACTGTATAAAAGAAAAATAAAATAAAAAAAAAACAGAAAATAAATTACAAAAATAATAATACTAATGGCACACAGAGAAATGAAAAAAAAAAAACATATATATAAACATTTACTCTCAATAGCCTTATAGATAAGTGTAATCTATTGTTGCTTGATAAAGTTCATTAAGGGTGCCCACACCTCCTCAAATTTTTTCACAAATCATGTCGTTAGTGATATAACAGCGGGGTCAAAAGGCGTCATTAAGGGTACGGGGGGGTCGTCAAATGTCATCTTTATGGGGGAAAGTTAATTGGACAAAACGGAGTTTTAAGGAACATTTCCTTAACTGAGAACAAGATATATTGCAGTGTCCCATAGAAAATGTTGATTGTCAAAGAAAAATAAAGGTTTTGTGACAAATCTGTTGGAGTGTACTCATTCATGCTGAACGCTGTACACCCTAAAAGGTTATCTGTGTATTTTTAATGCCAATCGCTAGTTTCTCTTTATGTATATATTAGCCATACATTAGCCAATGGCATTGCTTCTGGATCTCTGTATAATACTTCTCAGTCTCATGTTTAACAGACATTTTTTCCTTTCGTCGGGGAGGCTGGGAGCCTGAGCCCTCAGCTCCTGATACAGATCCAGAGTCAGATTGTCAGTGTCAATTACTTGTCAGTAGTGCTGCTCCACTTGGGCTTCAGCTGTGAAAAGCTCAGTGTGCTCAATCGATCCTCGCCTCTCTGTGGCACTTCTTCTTCACCAGGATTTGAGTATTGATAAGCCTGGTGTAGTGCTCTTTTCCCCCCAAGTGAAGAGGCAGATCCGAAGGCCTTGAGGGTACCCTGCTCTCCCTCCAAACCCGGGGAACAGTATTGATCCGAATACTGGAGCAGTATTTCTCTGTCTGCAAGGTTAATCTGGGGCTCGGAAAGTTTTATTGCTGTTGATATGGGAGTGGGTTTAATGATGGATTTGAACTGAAACACACTGCATGTTCAACTTCTTTTTTCTTTGTAAAAGGCAGAAGGTGCAGACATCAAATCAGGAAAACTACATTTACAATGCAGCAGTAGTTGTAATGTTTTTTTGTTTTATATTGCAAATAATACGAGTGCACCTTTAACAATATTTTAAAAGAAATAATTGCTGAGGTTCACTCTCACCGTTGCCACTCTTCTCGTTCTGCATTCACAATGATCGAAGTGTTTTAGGCTTGCTTGTTTAATCTTTCTCCAGCCATTTAGTTTACAAAGAACTCGGGACCCCCCTGGCAGTCGTCTGCAACAAGAGTAAACGCTCCACCGACTTCCTCTTTTTAATGATCACAGGGTTATCAGATCTTAATGTTGACACCCTCTCGATTGAATATTCATCCTGCTGGTGTTTTTGCCCATTAATTTTTGATTGCTTCTTTGCTTTACACTATTAAAGAGTAAAAAACATTTATACCCAAAGACTGAGCTATCACCATGAATGTGGATTTGTGCAGGATCAAACCAGACACTTTTGGTGTGACACTTTGTTTTCACGCAGTTCATGAATATAAAATGAGGGAAAAAAGTGCAGATTCACATTTTCTGCACATTGGTTACTTTTAAGTCAAGCGTTTATGTGGTAAATCAGAAAACCTTTCATACATAATATATATCCACTATCAGGACCTAAGACTGTGGTGGAACTGTAACAATAAAAATCAACCTGGAAATAAGTACGACATTTAATTTTTAAAGCCCAAATGTGGATTTGTGTTTTTGGTTTAAAAACTCTGAAAAGCTTTTTCTTTTTTTTCCATTCACAAATAAAAAATGTTTTTCATTTGAAGAAACTACAGAACAATTATTTCAAAGTGTGTTTGTGTACGTGTCAAAGTGTTCTTGCGTAATATGTGCAAAAGTTGCAGGTTTACATCCTCATTGTTCATTTTCTGTGTCTTTGTGCCAGGTTCCTCTCCTCATCCCCTGCCACAGAGTCATTTCTAGCAGTGGACAGAGTGGGCCGTACATGAGCGGCAAGGGCGACCACCTCAAACAATGGCTGCTCACCCATGAGAGGCAGCGAGGGGAAGGCTAAAGCATGACAGAGCCCAACTGTCCTTCATTCAGTACACACACACACAGACACAAGACAAGGCCAGGGTTTTTTAAAACACAAAACAGGGCCATAAAGTTTAGTGTGCTTGGCACACACAGTGGAACAACTGGAGCTACTTGTAAATATTCAGTTTATACACTTTTTTTTAAATCTAAGAATAGAGATGCTGCATAGTTAATGCGATACAGAGTTGTTGCAGAATTAGAATGTACAAAAATAACTTAAACAGAGAACAGTAGGAATTACAAACATATGCTCCCGTGGGTCTCCGCTGCGTTTGCCAGATAGTGCTGGAATGGTTTTTCTAAAGAATTATTATTCCCTTAAAAATATGTCTCTTGCATTGTTGTTGTTGTTGTTTTTTTTCCTAAGCAGAATTAGTCTTTGTACCTCTCGTTGGTTTTTTAATTTCCTGCCAAGTGAATGCTTTGTTCAACATCCAGTGATAAAGGCTCTGAATTTTACTGCTACAAAGCTTTGTAGTGAAGCATTTGTTTTGTCTTCATTTAGATCTCATTGTTTGCTCTTGCCTTACAATCCACCTTGAGTGGATGTGCCTTATACATTATATACTGTACTTTTGTTGTATTAGACATGTTTAAATAAATACATTTCATATGTCAAATCTTCCTGTTTAATCACTGTAATTGTATTTAATTTTAAAATAGCCTTCATGTAGTGTTGTCTCAGTTCAGCTTCAGTCTCACAGTTAATTATGCTGTATGTCTTCACTCTCTCCACTCCATCACTGTATCTCAGAGCTCCCTCTTTTATTTCTGAGTGGTGTTTTCCATTAGAGGGCAGTACAGAACGGGAAACAGGAATCAACATTTCAGCCTTGAATTCTTCCTGCACATTTAATCTGTAACTTAAATGTTTATATGTTATTTTATTTTCAGTGCAACACTATTTAATCCCTTTGGGGTGAATTATTTTTGCTTAAAAAGACCATTAAAAGAGGGTAGATGTGGTGGAGTGTGTTTAGAAAAATACGTGTCTTGATTTAATATGTCCTGGACTGTTATATGCAAAATTTTATAGACAGTTTAATATTGACTGTTTAGGGTTTTTTTTTCTTTTTTTAAATTTAATTCTCTATTCTGCTCACTGTTTAATGCAGTTTCAGAGTGACCCTTACTTGCCCATAGTTATTCCTCCTCTGTACAGCGCAGGTAGCCTAATAATCCACCCACCAAAAATAACCTCGGCTCTAACCTTTACAGAGCCAATTCAAGTGGCCCACTCACTGAATACATTTGAACTTTGCTGCATTTTTGAATTTCTTATCCGATCAGTGTGTGGCTGTCTTGCCGTGCTGCAGGACTCACTTACTCTGCCATTGGAGCACCATCGCAGCGTAGATGTTGAGGCAGCAGACAGGCAGATGAAGAATGAGACTCAGTCTGTGGTTTCACAGAGGGCTAATGATGCCTGTGGTGACTACAGGCTACAGTCAGCCCCCTAACGAAGGGAGCTGTGACACAGCCACAAGGGGTCCCATTTAAGCCAGGCACACTCTGAAGTGCACTGTAAGCACCCTCCTTTTTTGCTTGTGGCTAAGTAAATTCTATGGAATGCTATGAATTTAGGAGCCAGAGATACTGATGTCTGTAGAGCTGTGCCGTTGATGTTGAAAAACAAGTCCAGCCTCAAAGGTTCAGACTCACTGCCAGTAATTGGTCATGTAATTGCTAAGGTACCCAAGGAACGTCTTTAAAATAATTCACACATTTTTATTTTATATTTCTGCGGTATATTAACATTTATCACAGGAGTGGTAGCGGCATTATTATTATGTCTGTAATATATTGTGGTTGTATATTTAGCATGTATACTACTTCCATATCATGCTGCTTTAGATGAAAAAAAAAGAATTAGATTATAAGAAGCTGAGCCGATATCATCATCCGCACTGTTAATCTCAGTGAAACCTTTAATTTTGGCCTAATATCTGCCTCCATTTCTTTGAGAGCGACTGTACATGTGCGTGCGCGTGCATGAGTGTGAGCATGTGGCCATGCGTGTTCGTGTGTGCACATGTGTATGTCCATATGTGTGTGGGTGAAGTGGATGATATTGAGTCTGACTTCATAAATCACCCAGACACTGATAAACTCCCCATGCACCCACACACCGCTAATGGGCAACCCTTAAGGAGTGTGAGTGTCTCGTGCGGCGTTTGATTCAACATTTATTAACCCCCTCACACACACACACTTTCACGTACGACACACACTCATTTGAGCCCCAGAAAAGGCGAGGATATGGTTGGTGGCATCCACACTGTTAGTGCAGGGTTTTGACCTGGCCAGGCTGTATTAATCATGGCTGATAGTAGTAAGATACATTTTAGCTTATACAGCCACAACAACAACAACCGCTGCATTTCCTAACATTAGTTTCCGTCTCATAACTTATATCCTGTCTCCAACTCCCCACTTCCCATCTCATATCCTGGCACCCCTCCTCATTATAGAACAATTTTCTGCCCCCACATCAAATACAAACACTCTGTGCTTCCATCTCTTACTCTTCATACATGTCGCCTCATAATTCTAATGTTATGACATCCCGCACCCCTTGGTAGAAGGCATAAGCTCAGTTGCGACTCCGGTGAAGTTAATCCTGCTGCTACATCACAAATAGCTGCTTTTATTTTTCCAAAGTTTGTACGCTAAAAAAAAAAAAAACGAGTCAAACTTTTCAGAGCATATTAACTCTGCTCCAAGTGGCGCACGGCTGCTGAGAAGCGAGAGGAGTATCCGCCATGCAGATAGGCAGTGTCCAACAGTCAGTCAGACACAGGGATAGATAGTGAGATAGACAGACATTAGGCTGGGGCTTGGCTGCGCTATCAGGTTTCCTCCTCCTCTGTCTGTCTGCCGGGACAGCCTGGCCTCGGAGGCCCTGACACCGAGGCACCACGCAGCCAGCCACGACAGCTGCCACAGCAGCATCTAATACCAACACACTCCATGCCACGCCACAACTACAAAGAGAAATATCATTTCAAACATGCCATACTTTGATGCTCTTGTAATGATCTTTGTGTTTTGAGGAAGAGAGCAGGAGGATGGAGGATTCACATGGTGCCTTTTTTGTGTTTCTTTAGAACAAAAAGACCCCCCTCCGCATGAGCAACTTTAGGGCTGTGATGATGAGGAGGAGCAGGATTAAATGAGAAAAGTAAAAGAAACCCTGAGAGGTACCAGCGTGTGCGCCTGTGCGTTCTTGTGTGAGTATGTGTGTCAGTAACCTTGTATCAGTGTGTCATTGTAACCTTATGAACTCAAGTGTTGTTCTGGCGGTCTCTAATTAGGACCGGCTGATGAACGGCCATACATTACGTGAGAGCGGGTGCCTGCGAGTGTGTATCCCTGCATGTATCAATCTGTGACTATGCAGCGCGGTTGTCAGCGTGGTAAGGAGAGTGTCTCAGCCTGGAGAAAGTGCAGGTCTAGCCTTGGTCATGTTGACGGAGGGGGCGGCACTTCAGAGGCTCCAGGACCCCATGGCACCAGTCTCCCCAGTCCCCCAGACAGACTGGGAGCATCTGGGCTCTGTCAGCGCCTCTGGCCCCTGCAGACTCCGATCTATATGACGGGGGAGAGGAGTGGATTGGATCAGGGAGAGGGAAAATATGAGCCAGATTCCTCAGCCTTTTGCAAAATGCATGCTTTGCCAGTTAGTACGCTGTGTGTGTGTGAATGAATGTGTGTGTGTGTGTAGGATTGCATTGATAACAGGTCAGAGTGATTAATTTTGTATGATGGTAGATGGACTTATTGATTAGCAACTAACGTTAGAAAAAATCCTCTTTATAAATTGTCCAATTAAGTTTTAATTAAAAATGTGCATCTAAAAACATGCAAAGCCTTTCTGAGCAAAAACCCTCATGATGGATGAAGATTGGACTGACAGATATCATTCCAGAGATTTTTATGAATGCGGGCGATGATTTGACCAAGTGTATATGGCTCCTAAGCTCTGTCACACAGAAACTGATACACACACTTGCCAAGATTAATTAATCCGTACACTAAATTAGGAATATAAATTGTGGTCCCAATTTAACAAGGTCAGTCTTAACTTCTCCCTTTACACTTTATTTAACTATGCAGGAGGAAAAAAAGCCCTATCAATGTGCTTTGCTTATTATGATTGACGATTGATGATTAAGTCCTCCAGCTGACACACACCACCAAAGCCGGTGAGTTGGAATTGGATGTGACACATACACAGTTCTGCGTGTTAGGTAATTCGTTGACGAGGGGCCAAATTCATTTATGGAACAGCGGTATTGGCAGGCATGGACACTCTCTGCAAAAACAACGATAATCACAGAGGTTTGGCGCGGCGTGACAAGGACTCTTCAGGGAAAGGCCCTTACACGCTGCTTTGTTGGCCGTTCCTCCCTAAGATGGAGGGAAACATCCGCCACTGTTCCTAAGATGAGAGTCGCTCTGAGCAGGAAAGAGGTTTACGTAAGGTGTGAACGATGTTTAAGGATCCTGATTGGTATTTTTTTTTTTGTGGTGTCTTGATGAGACTGCTCTTAGTGTGATATAATGTATAGATTTTTCTAAATATACATTCTATCTGCAGTCTTGACTTTTTTGCGTAGGACAATAGGTGAATTTATTTTCTTTGTGAAACTGATGAAATAAAGGCTCTGATAAATCCTCTGTAATGAAACATGAGGGGGACCCTGTCTCAAGCCATTTAATCTCTTTTCGCATTCTCCATTTTTTCTGCTAATGAGCCTTATTGACAATCAAACAGAAGCTGTCATCCCCCAGGATGCAACACTCCCAGCCCCTGCGTGTTTGTCATAGTGTCCTGGCAATCAGAGCTGCCTGCAAGACCAGGCTGGCAGTTAGTGGTTCTCACAGCAGCGCTGCCTGAAAATGGCACACTTCCTGTAGAGTTGCAGCTGCCACCTCTGCTACTTCCATTACTTTCTATAGCATGCAGATGTTGTATCAACATTCCCTGCCAAGGGGACTGCAATAACTGTGAGATTCATGCCATGTTTCAGAGACACGTCAATTTCTCAAGTGGCACAATTAAAGAGGGAAATACAGTACCAGGTTTTTCACAGGCGCTGAAATCGGAAAAGGGCTTTTTCACTTTTTTTTCCAACGGGGGCTTTTTCATAAGGGTTCAGAAATCCACCCGATTTTTACTGCCCTTTTCCTGAGTTGAGCTGCTCTGTGAGCCTTTGTGCGGCAGACCTGTCGTGACCCACAGCGGATATGGAAATGGGGCTAAGGTTTTATGGGCCAAACGGATTGGACACAGTCAAGCTCAGGGGGCATGAATATTGGATGTTATTTCTGCTCCCTTTTTATGTAATCCATTGCCAATACATTATTAATAGATGATATCATATCCAGAACTACTGGACAAAGCACTACAGAGGGGTACTATGAAAGGAGCTCTATGTGGTGGAGACTGTGGCAGAAAATACACTTCAAGTGATATTATTTTATCACTGCAGCCTAACACTCCCTGACCAGGCACTTCTCTACAGTGTAATTTTTTGGACTAAGTGAAGTTCATAGAAGGAAAATATGGTGAATACTGTATTTCTACCAGGGGTAAATCCTGCATTTGTGGGTTTGAAATGCACTGAAACATTGATGAAGTATCAAATGACACCCAAATACAAGTTTAATGGATTTTGAAGCACTGGGATACTTTGCTCATCCTCTTGACTGCAGTGAGTGAAGTGGAAATCTTTGCAAGGATCTAGAGTTTTCCTTGCAAAGCTGACTCCCAGTGTACAGTAGCAGGGGAGCAGTGTCTTATCTGATGTACCGATTCACAGACAGGAGACTGTGCTAATGTGGGACTGTTTTTTAAAAAAAAGGGTCAGATTCCCTGTCTTGATTCAAATGTGGAATTGTTCAAAAAAGGTCAGACTTCCTATTTAAATTCATTGTCATCTCAAAGTTATGATCTGCTCGGCTTGTGCACTTTTTATGAGCCACAGTCACTGTATCCTACTCATGTCTAAACTTCCAACTTCACGGGAGTTTCAGATGCTTCTTCCTGTACAAAACACATCACTCAGCTGTTACACAAATCCTTTCTGTCGAGAAGAAAATTCTTAAAAAGTACCTCTCAGCAGCGCCCACGGAGCGGCGAAGATAAACTGTTGTCCAGCTTTTGGTTTTGTTGGCTGTCTTGTCTTGACATTGTACACATATTGACACAAAGGTATTATTACATCCGCTAAAAGTGAACGTATAAGCCCCTCAATAAGAGTTACATAGGGAGTGGATGCGTAAGGTAATATTCTCTTTTTAAGGTCAGTTTGAATTGTTTTTTCTCATGGGAAACGGCAGATTGATAAAGACCAAACAAAACCTCTTTTCTGAATGCTTGTCCTCCATGGCCTCAATGAAGGTTTCATTCCTTTATATCATCCAGCCCAATTCCCAGCATGCACGACCATTGTGGCTCTTTCAACTGGAGCTCTCCATTGACTGGCTCATTGTCCGGCAGCTCTTTTGTGTGTGCTATCACCGGAGCACAATCTTTCACCTGAACAGCACAGGAGCGCAGCCTGGATATGGTCACGTAAGGCCACGCTCTCACCCATGCAGATGCCGCGTCCTACAATTAACACGGCACTAATGAAGAAACATTTATTATCAACTTAAGAAAACTCTCCGCTGATGCCTGTTATTACGGTGGTTATTAGTCACGCTCAGGCAGCATGCATCAGACAGAGATGTTCAATATTACTGCTCGGGCTTATATTATTGAGAGGAGATTTTTTTTTTTTTTTTTTTTTTTGAAATATAACAATGCACAAGCAGATGTTTGAAGTGTGGCCCTCGGCAACACAAGGCTAGTTAAGATCGATATTGCTTTCAATATTTCTTTCCTTTGACAGATAACCAGTACTGAGGAAAGTCTTGATAAGAGTGGCAACATATGGATGCGGTGAGCCTCACTCTCTTTTGATTGTACGACCCCTTGACCTTTGCCTGTGTTTGAGAGGGGAGGCAGCCACATGGTATGGTGGGGGTCTGTCAGGCTCTGGTTATGGGGCATTATTGACCCAGGATTTATAAATATTTAATGCACACATTAAGATCATGGTGGAGGGTGGCCATTAGAGTTCTCCAATAAAGAGGCTCTCACGATGATTGAGTGGTGTGGCAGAGGTAGTGGCTGGTCGTTGGTACAGGGAAACCTGCTGAGACGATATATGGCACCTCCAGCCCGTCTGCCAGGCTGTGGAGTTTTCAGAACTGGCAACAACTGAGCATATTTGTTATTTTATGATTGCACTTCTATCTGCTGGATTTTTTTTCCCTGTTATTTTCCGCGCAGTTTCTTACATTTCTTTTGCAGAACAGTTAAATCTTAACTAAACAAATAGTTGCTTGCATGTGGATGCCGCTTAAAAGATTTTGCCATTGAATAATAGAGACGACAGTAAGCAAGGCGATAGATCCAAACCTGTGTATGCGTATCTGAAACAGATAATGCAATGTCAGTAAGCAGATGTGTGGCTATTGTTATCAGACACTTTGGATTATCGAGGGAATGATTTGAAGCACAAGGCGATCGCGGCTGAAAATGAAATCGCTCTTTGAGTGTATCTGTCCTTTGCGCTATCAGCAACTCCTCGACTATCTTCTCTGCTGTGAGATCCATGCATGCCGTTTGACATAATAAGCTGTGATATGCTGATTGCCAGTCAGGTTGCCGTGGTTTAATTGTGCATTAAAGGGAGAGGTGGCCACGGACAATGTTGCCTTGATGAGAAATTGACATTTTGTGACCTGCTCGCCACGACCACTCAGGAAGCCAGATAAGATGTCCAGTTGTTTTTAAGGAGAACCACTATTCTTCTCTCAAACACTTCTATCCTTCTGTGTGACCCACTTGATGAGTATAGATTTCATAGTGGCCCCTCTTTCAGCTCTGAAACTATAAGAGGTTCAAAACGATACCGGCCCTTATAGACAAAGGATAACCTTGCTCTTTCAATGTATTGATTCTTTATTAACTAGGTGGCTTAATGCAATGAAATGAGGGATTTGAATGAGCCCCATTTGGGGTGCTTTGAATAAAAAGCTTGCACTGTTTATGAATGACTACAATGAACCTTTGAAGCACCACAGATGCAGGATACGCTGATACAACGACCAGTAGGAATATGTCACAATGTCAGAGTGCTCTGCTGGAAGAATATGAGGAAGAGCAGTTTTCATGGTGTTACACTTTTCCACATGTTTCAAACAGTTATTTTTATGGCAAAGTCTAAACACTTCAACTTACAGGTTTGTCCTCAGAAGTTTCTACTGTCTCTCTCTATATATATATATTCTATCTCTCTCTCTATCTCTCTCTTTTTTATCCTGATTGTTTGTCTGCCAGCCAAACTGTACCTAAAACTGAAGAAGTCCACAGTTGAGGAACTATTGTGTTTTTACTGAAAATTTTAATAAAACATCACTTATTCATTTCTGTTTCCATTCCAAATGTTGACATTTTAAATTTTCTTCCCTGTAAACACATGTAAGCTATGTGGCAGAGTCATAAGTGGTGAGTAAAAATGACTTCTATACATTCTACAAAACAGAAAAAAATACAACCACAAATGGAGTGTTTTTTTTTCTCCAAGGTTGTCCCTCATGCACATTAGTCTCTATTGGATCTTAACAACTATCATATGGGTCACAAACAATTTATTTGACAATACAACCAACAAAGTTTTCTCCAAAATGGTCTGTATAGATAATTTAAAATCAATATAAAAATAAACAATGAAGTTTGACTTCCCCTTTAAAAAATGGACAGAGAGTCTTGACGGAGTAACACAAATTTGAGGATACACATGAATATGCACATTGCATTTCATCAAATACAAAAAGAAAACAAATGAAGGCAACAGTTCTTGGCTGAATTATCTGTGCTGCATCACTATATTAAGGGCATGACGATTAATACATACATAATGAAAAGCAATATACAAAATTTCAGAGATAAATACATTATTTATAGTTGATATGTTACAAAATTTCCCTCAGTGAGCGCAAGTGTGTATTTGAACAGAAAAATGACAATGAACTACTATACTTCTACATTCTCAATGGATTTTAATTTTGTTTTTTTAAATGTTTTTTGTTGATCTAAAAGAACATGAAAAAGACAGATGTATAAATATTTAGCACAAGTTTGGCAATATCACAATAGTCTACAATTTTTAACCACATATAAAACACATAAGGGAATTGGAGCTAGAACGGGGAGACTGCTCCTCATCAACAAGAAACAGACTTCACAGTAGCCTAGGAATGCATTAATATACAGTGCTAGCAAAAAGGTTGAAAAACATGGCAAAACACACTTGCTTAAAAGGAAGCTCTAGACATGGAAGTACATCATATTCATCAACAGAGCAGTGTTTTGTACACGTCAGTGTGCTTGTTGAATCAAAGAGGATTTTTTTTTACTTTTGAAGATGATTTCTAGCTACAATAAATTACAAAATTTAAGTTAAAATGCAGGAATGAAACATGATACAACCTTACCCACCCAGCCCCACCCCATTAACTTGTATTTGTACTTTAAGCTCAATTTTCTACATTATATATTTCATATATTTTCCAGTTGAAATTCAAACTGTATTGGCCCCTGTGTATTTTTCTCACACAAAAATACAAAAAAGTCACATTATAAAGACACACAACTGTTGTGAATCTATTAAAAGAGAGTTGAAACAGAAAAGCAATTTCTGAGGCAAACAAGTTCATTGGCAAATGTACTGTACATCAGTGTTTTTACTTTACAACCAGATGGTGAGTCCACAGAGTCCTTTCCAGTATTGAATGTGTGGTTGATTGGACATATCCAAGGCCAAAGCACAATCCGACAGGTATACAAAATAAACCCTTCATCATCCCGTGTCCTCTTCAAGGGTGGTCAAATGGGGGGGAGGGGGAAATAAAACAAAAAAAAAAAAAAAATCCCACAGGAAAAAAATGTTGTTCCTTAATGAAATCCTTTTTTTCTGCAGGTTTCAAAAGTCATTTAAAAGAAAAAGAAAATCATTTTCTTTCTTTTCTTTTTTTCTTCATCTTTAAAAACAGAACAAGCAGTTGACTATACATTACACCAGCATTTTGCTGTGTGCTGAGGGGGTGTCCTGTGAAGTGGTAGTGTGTAGACTGGTGCTTGAGATGACGAAAGTGCATTTACATTGGGGGGACAACCAGGCCAGACATGGCTGCGAATAAAAGAAACAAAACACAGATTAGTCCATAAAATTAAAAACAAGCATGGATATTTTAATTAAATATTATTGAAATGATGTAAATTAAAGCATGCATGTATGTGCTAACATGTATGTGTGTGTGTGTGTGTGTGTGTGTGTGTGTGTGTGTGCGTGCGTGCATGTGTGACTCCTGCCATCTGACAATGCACAAGTGCGTGAATGCAAGCCTTCATGTGCCTGTTTGCGTATGTGCCTGTGAGTGTTTGCCGTGTCCGCCAGCCTGCTGCTGCTCTACGTCCCTCCTAACGGGGAGAGTTTGAAAACCTCCCTCCTGCTCTGACATTTCAGCCCTCAGCACGCCAGTCTTGCTATGTGTGATATTTCTCCTGGCGTTGGGGTAATGGCAAACAGTGGCCCAGACTCCCAGGAGACACGGCCGTGGTGACGGCAGAGCAACAACACGGTCACTTCCCACAATGCCACAATGCTACAGTACTAGACACTCCTCAGACTCCCCTCAGATTCCTCCCTTTTTACTCTCCTCATCGCTTTATCCTCAACTCCAAATCACTATAGAGCGCATTAGTGCTACATTTCCACATTCCTTGAGACGTGCTTCTGCGTCATTATCCAACAGAGATTAGGCGAGATCAAAGGTAGCTTCCGTTATTTTACCAAGACCATCTGCTTAGGATATCATTAGCAACTGTACCTCACCCTGAGAGTTTATATATTCAGTATTTTCACACGTTTTAACAATTAGGCGACTAGTGAAGTGCTGGGATGATATATTATTATATTGCTCTGAGTATATTTGTAGAGTCATGGTTGAAATGCTTTTAAGTTTGCCAGCGCAGATGATGGCAAGGCATTGCTCATTAATTTCTGCACAACATGTATTAATAAGTATGAACGTGTAGCAAGATGAACTTTAATTTCCCACTTCATTAAGCCCAATGTTATTAATCTTGGGGCACACACTACAGCTAAGCTTGTTTTCAAAGCAATCATGTTGGTCATGACACATGCACAAAACCTAATAAACATAATTACTAAAACAATTCTGGGAAGGTCTTTTCCTGCGACATCAGAGGGGATCGTTTGTATAAAAGGGCAACAAGGAGGTATGATCGCGCAGACGTGTGATGGCATGTGAGTCGCGCACCCCAACGCTTGCCAGTGTGTGTAAATACATGCTTGAATCGTGTAAATTCTGTGTGGCTGTGTGTCTGCAAGTGAAGTGAAAAGGTGTAAATTGGCCTGTCAAAATGCATATATTGGTAATGATTAATCCCTCACCAAACCGGACAGAGGCCTGAGCAGCGGTATCTGACCAGTAGTCCGTAGGGAAGGGATGAGGGGGTGAGGGGGGCTCACCTTGCAGTCCGTTGCCGTTGGCGCTGGTGCAGGAGGGGGGTGGGGAGGCCTGGGGTCGGACCACAGGGGCGAAGGCGCTCTTTTGTTTAACTGCAGAGACGATAGGGAAGGAGAGGGAAGGAGGGAGGGTGAGAGTGAGAACGTGCTGTGAGTAGTGCTGGAGAGGGAGAGGGCAGTTAAGGTAAGACTGGGATAGTATTACTGCCAGGGGGGATACATGATCAGTACTCACACGCCATTACAGGCCCCTACCATCAACATCTTGTCCGGTTGAACAAATGCAGGTGGCATATGTTGAAATATACATAAAAAGTGGTGTTTTTTTTCCCTAGTCCGAGCTACACGTGTGTTCCCCGAAACCAAACCTAAACAATTATTGTCATCAATAACGTTATAACCCTGTCAGGAGTGATTCATAGAAGTGAAAACAAATGTGGGAACTGGAATTAAATCAGCAGCAGCTTAGTGCTACTACAGCGTGCAATAGTGGCAAGCTACTCACTTCCATATGGGGAGTTGGCAGAGGATCCGTTGAGGAACCCAGGGGAGCTTGGCACTCCCAGGTTCATACCGGCATTGCCGTAGCCATTCATGCTGTTGCTGACGGTGTTGTAGCTTGACTGCTGCGGGGTGCTGCTGGAGATGTAGCCCCGGGGGGACACGCTGCTGGTGTTCCGGCTGTAGCCCACTGAATAACACAGAAGACGGAAAAGAAAACTCATTCATTTCTTTCCTTCTGTACTGTATTTACCAGGGAAGTGTTCACAGATTAAGCTGAGTGATCATGGAAATTTTCAGCTGGAGTCAATTTCCAAAAATTTTAAGTGAACAAGCCCACACAGGGGATTTACCAAAAGAGTTTGGCACTTAATTGGGAATTTTAACTGTCAGTATTGTAGGAGGCTATAGGGCAGTAAAGGTTATGTTCAAAAAAAGTTGTCCCTGTCCATTTTCTTGCTGTAATGACTGAAAAAAGAGTGAAATTTAACTATTTTTCATTTTGCTGGAACCCCCCTGGAATCCCCTCTAGGAGTCCTGCAGGTCTCTGGACCCTGCTTTCTGAGTTATGGAGCCATCCCCTATATCACATACGTACCTTGGTCATTCCCTTGTGACTCAGACACACTGACTGCTAGCTGGCTGCTGAAGGAGTTGACTCCCATCATGCCGTGGGAGGCTGAGTTAGGGAGAGAGGGGATCTGGTTGTGGTTGCGAGGAACGCTGTACAGGGCCTCGGCGATGTCAGCTGCCCTCTTCAGAATGATCTCCTGAGAAGCGTAGAGAAAGGCAGAGGTTTTGTTATTTATGGTGTTTTTATAGCTGTGCTTCACTTTGATGCATGGTTCATGGCTATATGGTTAACTCACGCCGCATGAAGCCTACATCTTTCCAGATATAGTGGCGAAAATACCCTTTGGTGATACTATCAGTAAAATTTCAATGGTTTCTTATTTAGCATTGGACCAGAGGTAGCAGCTGTGTGGATACAGACCTGATTGTTGTGGGGCATTCCATACAGGGCTTCCACAAGATCAGCCGCCCTCTTCAGCAACACCTCCTGATGAGGAAAAACAATATGAGTGAATGTTAAGGCCTCCAGTGATTATTTTCAGACCCCATTGAACTGTACAGTAGCAAACATTATCACCAGCAACATTACACAGCAGCTGGTGGCAAGCTTTGAAAATGTTTACATACTCAATTGCCTAAATAAAAGCCACTCTGATTTAAGAGGCACAAGTGCTGCATTTATACAGCACTACTACTTTGCTTCTTCCATCCGTGCAGAGCAGTGAATAATGTTCCCTATCTTAATTAAACTGGCATAGTCCTTTAAAAACAACACCTCACCCCTGATTCTGGGCTTCACGTTTGCTCCTGAGTTCAGCGCTGAGTCCCCTCTCTTCAGAACAATAAAGTGAATTAGCTCTGGGTTAATCTAGTTCTGTTGTAATGACATTAAGGAATTTTTCAATTAACCTCTTTGACTGGCTGTTGCAAAGGACTTCACAAATGACTTCCCATCCAGTAAGAGCTGGGTGCTTGTGCCTTGGGGACACGGATGCTCAGGATGTGGTCTTATCCATGTCTGCATGCTTGCCCCCGCTTGACAATGCGGATTAGCTGTGTTGCTTTGGCTCTTAACACTGAAAATGAGTTGGCCCTGAATCCTGTTCCCCCACTCTGTTTCGGGCTTTCGGCTAGGTGGGGTTTGGCCCGTTTGTGTGTCTTTATCTGCTCTTTGAATTCAGCACTTACAATTAAATCCCTCTCAAGGAACCAGACTGCTCTCTTTGTTTTCTATAATACAGAAGGCAATATGCTCTATGAAAACCCTCTCCTCCATTTAGAGTGCATTTAATCTGACAAAGGCAAGTTGCAGACATGGCTGTTGCGTGTGTTTTTAAAATGCTCGCTTGTTGTCACCTGCTGTAGAGCAGAGATTTGTCGACTCTGCTGTTAGAACCCTGGTTAAAAGCAATGCAAATCTGTCACCAGAAACATCTCAGATGGCGCTTGTTTTCTTCCCACATTCGCTGTGTTTTCTTTTGCGGGCCTCGGTAATTTGTCTGAAGTGTTCCATCACTTGGCAATAGCAGTGTGGGATTAAGACGGCAGCTGCCGTAAATGAATGTAAACACAGCCTTCGCGCCTTCAAACAGCGGCCTCCAAGACTTGGCCTGCATTTCCAAAGCACAGCGTATGTAGTGTGTACGGAGTGTGTGTATGGGCCCTTTCATCCTGAGGAGCATATCTACCACAGCCCTTGATTTATCAAGATGAATCACTGTAGAAGCCACTTCCAGCGTATGCCATGCTCTCTTATAGAAACATATCGCTTAATCCACCCCAAGTTACCGGATGGGTGGCTCTTAGAATGGGCATTTACCTCTGAAATTGGTGTGTATGCTCAACGTTGCATGCATCTAGTTTGCATACAAATAAAGAATTATGGTTGTCGTGAGGCAGGTAGACTAAATGAGAGGACCAGCTGTCTTGATGTGTTCTCATCAGGCAGAACAGATTTCTCTCTCTCTTGCTGAGTGAGATAAAGTGGTTTTCTTTCTTTTTGTCTGCAGTTAATAATTACCAATAATCTATTCTATCATATTTCAAGATCTCCTACATGGCTCTCAATTTTAAACAACAATTAAAGCAATTAAGACTGTCGCGTTCGCAAGCCATGTTTCATTCTCTGTAAAACGTCCTCTCCCTCCTTGTCCATATGGTACTTTGCAGCAGTGACATAAGGACAGCTTGGAAAAAGGAGGAGAGAAAACGATATTGCCTCTCATCCTTAATCTGTCGTTTACCGCGTGGTGTCTTAACTAACCAAGCTGACTCGCAAGGCTATGCTTAAGTGGCAACCTAGTCATATCCGCGGATGATGAGAAGTGCTGCACCCAATCAAGGAAGAAGTTTGTTTTCTTCTGACGAGACGCTTTCATGCGTATCAGCTCATGCTGTGAATACGATTAACACGGAATAGTGTTCTGAGGGCATTTCCATGTAAATCTCAATACTACTCCAGCATAAGTGTAATTGGCTTTCTTGTCATGGAGACATATCAGAACACACCATGTTAAATTGAAACAATTAAAGGCCTCAAATGATTTCTGTTGTTCTGTGACAAATGCGTGACAGATTTCTGCTATTGTTTGCCTTGCTTTGCATAAAGGTCCCGTGTTCAAACAACTGTTTAAATGCGGCTGCTCAGATGACAGATCACCTAAGATTTAGAAGCTGTTTTAGGTTATTGCCGAGAAATATGCGAGGCACGCGTAACAAATGATGTGTTATAAAAAATACCTAACAATAAGGTGATACGGTCTAAAACAGCCCAAATGTGATTCTTCAAGCACTAGATTAACATGGATGTTGTATTTATATTATCACAGTTAATAAAAGAGGGCCCAGGTTATGTAGCTTGGAGTGCTAATGCCATTATAAAACTGTAAGGCAATTACTCTGTTAGCTCTAGCCTGAGGTAATGAATGCATTTAGAAGCATAGGGCCATTAGATGAAGGTACTTCAAAGAGCACAGGAAGAGAGATTCATTTAAATACATGGGTAATTGCTTGACATGAACACATTTGTAATATTTTCTCCTTGTGGATTACACAAAGAATTGGAAAAGAATGGGCTTATGCTCATTTTGGGAGGAAAGAAAAGAATCCAAAGCAATCAGCTTAATAATAAAACAATATTGAGTTTCCACTTTTAATTTCATAATGAATCTAATTTGTTACAGAAGAGAGAAATTGAGTGTGATATAATGTGATATCCAGTCTATTTGTCCATTACTGCCAGAGGGCACAAAATGGTATTATAAATTGTCTTTTTTATATTATGAATAGAAAATTGTTTTATAACAAGATCTTAAAAAGGAGGGTGAATTCCAAAGTCTCTCTTCACTTAACGCGATGCCCGCAAACCAATCTCCTTTCTCATCACTTGACTGCTCACACTTATTACTTTCATATTCACCCTGGACTTTGCATTGAATTTTTATATCTCCACTCCTCCCACAGGGTCAGACTGTCATCTACGATGTTGTCTTAGAATTACGAGGTAAACTTCAATCAGAGGCAGCTTCCCCCTTTTTTTCTCTGTGTAGCAACAATATTAGCGTGCATCCCTTGCTATCCATGAGCACTCCCATATTGGCTTTCTGTCTCCTTACAATTACCACGTGTCTTACTGGTCCCAGGGAGAAGGCTGGTGGAAATCAATAGCGCAGTAATATTATCAACTGGAGGGTGAAGTCATGGGGGGGGGGGGGGTAGAGGCGGTGAGTGGGCTTGGTGTCGATTTGCCTTTCTGCTAATGCACACTGCGCGTCCTCCAGCTTTATCTTCTTTTTATAGAGTCTCTCTACCTCACCTGCACCCTGTAATGGCTGTTCTCTATATGCCGTTTCTGTTCTCATTCCAAATGTACACGCCAGGCCCTGCCTGCCGCGGGCTGTTTTATTGGGAATGTGCTTTTGACCCCGAGAGCTGACCCTCAGATGGCAAGCTTAACAATGACGAATCACTTGGTGGGATCATTTACATGCCCCCTGAACCCCATATTTGGGTCCATTAGAGAGCAAATCAAATATTTATGTTGTTTATTGGAAGTGCAGGGTTTCATCTCACTCTGTGATTGTTTCATGCAAAGGCCGAGAGACCGTGCTATATTAAGCATACACACACCCAGGAAACTAATCTTGGGTTCTGTGTCAAAATCTGTCTTGCAGCCTTAGTATTAAAGGGAAGAAGTGAGGGGTTTTTTGTAATAAAGCTGTGTTTAACATTGCTTCCTTCTCTTTTCCAAAGATGTGATTTTGTAAAGACATTGTGACTTTTAAAATTGAAACGGCATGGCTAGATTGACTAGTGACGCCTGCAGAGATAGAGAAAGTCATGTGGATATTAAAGGTAAGCGTACTTTACCTTTTGGTCTACGTTTACAGTTAAAATTAGAGTAACATTTCATGTCTTGGTGTTGTTTCCGGCCTCCGCAGGGACCAGGTCTAATTGAAACACTTCATATACCGAACCAGGGAGTAGCTGTGATGTCCCATTTCTTCACATTGCCTTGGTCAAACATCTATAGCTACCACACAGTCTGTTCTTTATTAAATTGTCCGTTGGACGTTAATGATATTGCTGTGTTGCATGCTGGGATTTAATAGATAAGGTCTTTAAAGGTTTTACAGTATTATTAAAACTCCGAGGTGGCCACCGCTTTACTACATGCCGAGGGCTCCTGAACTTACTAATCAGTCATATTATTACACCTGACACATCTGGAACGTCAGTCACCAAAATGGTTACCGGCAGGGTGGCAATTAGTGAAAACACGGATGGATTTTTATCAATAGGAAATGGAAAGGATAAAAGAATCAAAGTGAATAAAGAGTAAAAGAATCAAAGAGCTTCTACGGGTGGAAAAAAAAAAATGTGCACCTTAGTTTTCATGCTCTGGTCTATCAACTTGGCAGCCTATTTATGTGCCACACTGGTGTGTCTAAAACTGATGTGGCTTTCAACTCCTTCACCCAGGTTCAAAAGAAAACAATAAGAAAGCCAGAGCATAATAACATGCAGTCTTTGTCTATTAGCTGCAGTAAGACTAGGGGGTTTACGGCACAGGGTTCTGTAAACAAAAGATTAAACCAAATCGAGCTGCAGAAAATGAAAGGAAAACATGAGTGGGGTAATGAGGGTGCAGGCGTCGTTTCTGACCAGATTACCATCTCCACAGACTACTGGAGAGGAAAACGCCTGATTGAGCTATTTTACCACACAGAGAGTTTACGCCTCTCTCCCCACACAAAACCAATACCATTACCACACTGGTTAGTAGGGAAGCCACATATGTGAAGCAAAGCTGTTACGGTTTGGGGGTCACAGTGCTCTGCGCTGATGGTAATGCTGTTTTGTTTATTTGTCACACTCAGAGTATTAAAGCATTATAACCCAGACAGCTCTGTCTTATGTGCTTTTACTATGCATAGAGATACCGTACTGACCTTTGGTAACCTCTCAGGATCGCCGGGGTGTCTTGGGATGACTTTCTGCAGTCTCTGGAAACCATAGTCGATGGTGGGCTCATTGAGGGCTGAAAGAAATTAGAAACGTTTCAGTGCTAATTTTGTCAAAACGGGAAGAAACTAATTGAGAAATCTGTTTACAGTACAAAAGCCATTTCAGAATGCCTAATTTCAAGAAAACCTCAGGGATAAGACAGTGTTTTATGAAACATCAACCACTCCGGGGGCAAGTGATGGAAAATGACACAAGTTCCTCTGACACTTGTGTCACCAAGTGTTATTCCATTAACAGCCATGATGACCTACATCAGTCTGAGAATCCTTCAGAGGTACCCTCCCCCCCTTTTTTTTTTTATCTGCTTGAGAATATTGACTACATCAAACTACATAGCAGGGGTCTTTTAATCTAACAGAGCTTTAATAATCTGTGAAAGGCTGTCCACACATTGATCTACTGTAAGTTGCTGTCATTTCACCCTTCTGCACCAACTGTACTGCAACACTGGGTCGGTGAAATACGGCGGCAGATCCCATGGAGCCATTAATCTCTCCCACCCCTCAAATAGTAATCTGGGGCATGAGGCATATTGGGCGATGAATCAGAGGCACAAAGTAAATGAATCATAACCCAGACTTTGGTGAGAGCAAGGCATTTTATGTCTGACAGTCCTAATGGGTAATTGAAGGCTTCCTTACAGCTCCGCCTGATTCTAAACAATCATGTGTAGACTCATAGGCAGGACAGGCGAGGGAGGGAGGGCAGAGGCGAGCGGGAGGGAGGAAAGGAGGAGAGCGGTGTAAAGGGGAAAGGAACGACTTAATAGAGAACATCACTTCTCAATGTAGATATCATTTTCAGGAGAGTAACTCCGCCGAGCAAGGCGCTTCATAAATCAATGGCTTTCTATGGAGACTAATAAGAGCTGCCTGCCTCTATTCATTGTTCAGCCTGTAATTTGGCCCATCACTCATTACTCAGCATGTAATTTCAGCATTAACACCGCACAGCTCGCTGAACCTGCTGAACACCAGAGAATGTGAAAGCAAGCGAACACCCCCTCATACACACACAGACACACACTCACACACACAGGCAGGGCCACTGATGCACAAGTCAAAGAGTCATGGCAGAAAAATGAACATTTATGTTTCTCACTCTTTCTTTTGTTCCCCCTAATCTAAATACTCATGCAAGCATGCCCTCACACACACACACACACACACACACACACACTGACACACACACTGTACCCATTGATGGATACAGCGCTCATGTTCTTGCGCACACACCATGCGCTACTTCTGCAAAAACCTGCATACAGTAATTGCCATCTCGACCGTGACAAAATGGAGCAATTATGTGTTCAAGCATGGACAATACAAGGTGCTAATCGATAGCAAGGATCTAGGTTGCATATACAGTGGTATCAGTCCTGTTGGCTAGGCACACCTGAATAAACCCCACGCCACGACAACATACACTGCTGGAAATCTGATTTGACATGTCATCATGCATCCAGAAACGACAAAAGGTCCACTTCGGAATGTGGGGGAACGCCATCTTCTCCTTAATAAAGGATTGATCTGCTGTATTGATCGTACATGACAAGGCTGTAGCGAGGAATTTGCCCCTTTCTTTTGTTATTTCCACCCCCTTTCTTATCTATGCACTGTGGCAGTCCCGTACATGTGTACAAGAGCACGCACACCAGCATGCATTTGTGTGTGTCTATATATGTGTGTGTGTATGTGTGTGAGTGTGCACGTGCCTGCCTGAGTGAGTGTATGTGCACAGCAGCCCTGCCAGACCCCTCTGCTCAGTGTGATGTAAATTGTGTATGTGTAAAAAGCACTCCATAATCAGGCCATCCATCATCAGAGGCTGTCAGTGGGCTCTCTCAGGGTGATACATCACGCTCTCCTGTCCTCTGCCTCAGCTGGGGCCTACACAACCCGCCAGGCATGCTGGGAACACAGCCGGAGAGACGTACAGTACAGGACGAGACCTAGGTTGGGAGAGGTGTTCTGTTTGATGTGCCTTTCCAATGATAATGATGCCCTACTGTAAATGTAGACCCAAGAGTTAAGATGAATTTGATTTGAAGGGTAGGATAAGTTGTGCACTTGACTGCAGCAAGAGCGTTTCAAACTTAATTGTACTTTTTAACTCAATTAGATCGTACATATTGCAATAAAATATGACGAGTGTAAAAAAATCTTCTGTTTAGACTTGGCCCACAATCTGTCCAAATCTAACTTTAAAGTGCAGCTCAAGCTTCAGCAGTTGCATTCCAAGCACCAGGCATGATTTCCACATGTCGACATGTCGCCATCTCATCTATCATGGAGATGATCTTTGTAACAACCCCGGCGTAATGAAATTGGTGACACAGACCGCCATCTGCTATTGATTTCATGCAAATGCTTTTGACAGCTGATGGAGACTTGCATTAGTGCTAAACGGTGCTGTCAGTTGATGAGTTGACAGTTTTGTAGTCATAGCATGTACACTGGTGCAGACAGACACAGACAATGTCAATAATCCTGTAAGAGCTGTTGATGATATATACTGAGCACTTATATTCATTCAGGACTATAAATGTGCTATGCGAGAATTCACTGCTTCACACATTTTATTTCAAAGATTTCCTTTCATCTCTGCTGGTACAAGAGACGTTGAGAGGACTCTTCCTACTTTTTCTTATACCACACACATCGACAGCCCCCCCACAGCCCACCACCCAAAAAACATCAGTCCGTTTCAACTTCACACTCTGTCCTAAACTCCCCGCACTTCTAAAGATATAATAGACAGATCTATCCCTGTGATGCCCTTGCATGACTCCATGCATGCCAAAATTAGTTTGGCCCTCCTCATCCTTCCAACACAATATGGTGAAAGGGGAGGAGGGGGTGTCTAGGGTGTGGAAGGAGCATGTGTCCCCCCCACCACCCCCCACCCTTCCTGTAAGGGTCTCGCTGCAAGGAAACATGAAACCCTCCACACACATCCCATAAATCCTGCACTGGGTGGGGAGTCTAGCTAGGAGGAGGAGGAGGAGGAACAAGAAAGGTGGGG
>JAPTGZ010000008.1:27679098-27691416 GCA_029814645.1 Fowleria isostigma
GACGGTAGAGAAGGGGAAGTGAAAGAGCTCCATTCTTGTGAGCAGGTTCAGAGCTGGGCCAAGCTGAGGATGATGGATTGGGCCCTCTCTGGCCTCCAGCTGGTTTTTGGGGGTAATAAGTGGAGTGGAAGGCATGCAGAATACACAACTTTGGCCAGAGAAACACCTATGGCGGAGCATCTGGGAAATCTATTTGGGGAAAAAAATGGCATACTGACTGTTGGACTGAGGTCGAGGGATCATCATCAAAAATCCACCTTAACAAAACATGAAGAATCACACTGTGTTTTAGATTAATGGATGCACTGTAGTCGCACAAAAAAGGAGTCTGCAAGTTCTCGCATTCTTTTTGGCACACAGGAGTGAGAGGTGAAAGCCCTTGGTGGCTGTCATGCATCAGTCCAGATTCACCCTGAGGGAAGATGTGAGGAGGCAGGGGAGGTCTGATGGTGGTGACATCAGGAGGGGACACCCTGTCTTGTCTGTTTCATGTCTGAGTTTCCTCCTGGAGGATGCTGGGTTGTGTGTGTCTATCACAGAACACTCCTGTCAGTGACGGACGGCCTCCTGTAGTTTGTCGTTAGCCAGATAGGACAAATCACACTAAACTCTCGTCCCCTCACCTTGACCCAGTGGGCAGCTTGTGGCGAAAATGTCTGAGTAGGATGGATGGACAGTTTGATAAATGGTTCAACGGAGGTGGGGGGGGGGTCAATAATTTCAAGGCTCAGCTACTTGACACATTAGAAGCGAGAGGGTTAAAGAAGCAGTAAAAGTGCTCAACGGTCATGTCCTTTTAGTGTAAATCGCAGCTTTTTGTCAGACCGCAATAATGATGGTTTTCAGATGGCTTAAGATGGTTTTCATTGGCTATACGGAGAGCTGCATATGTGTCAGTTTAAGTGTATGCATATGTGGATAAGAGTAAGGGAGGCATACAGAGAAAGCAAATATATGCGCTCCCAGTCTGTATGCGTCTGCATCCATATGTGTGTGTGTCTGCGTGCTTGTGCATACAGTGTGCAAGAAGGTATGCGTTTCCGCTGCCAGACAGATCCTGAGTTAACACTGTTGTTACATGTGGTTGGATCGTCCTCCCCTCTGCGCTGAGGCTCAGAAAGCTGTCAGGAACACAATTGATGGCACTCTTAAATCCTATATCCTTATTTGTGTCAGCTGGTATTCCCTAATAAATATTCTGTCCAGAGCACATAGGACACAAAATCCCTCACTCTCTTTTCACTCGTCTTCGCCTTCTTCTGTGCCAATAATAGAATTGTATTCATATGTGAATGTGTACTGACATGACTCTGTGTGATATTGCATTTATACACCTGGGTGTGTCTGCGTGAGACAAAAGGAGACAGACAGTGAGAGACAGAGTCCAAAATACAGAAGACATATGTGTGAAATAGTTTTTCATTCACCTGGAATCTGCGCATGTCTCGTGGATTCCCTGCATTCTTCAGACAGTTCTGATTACACTTGAGAAAGAACTTTAAGAAGAATCTGCAAAAGAGCACAAAACAAAACCAAAAAAAAAATATATATATATATGTATTAAGTCTGCCTTGTTCAAAGTTCAAATAAATCTTAAAAAACATTTCAACAAGCATTCTCATGCAGTCCTGCATCCGTTCATCCAGTCGCCCAGAAACAAGCATCTGTATTTATTATTTCTTCAAAGTCTAGAGCGTCAGTCTCTTTGTCGTTCCATCCCCTCACCTGAGTTCATGGGTCTTTCCCAACACCCATCTGCCACTAACATACAGGAAGTCACTTGATATTCCACCCACCTCTTTAATCCCAGGACACCCCCTGTGCAATTAAAGTTCTCCTGTTCAATAGGGAGGCAAATGAGGCCCACCTGTGACCAGGTCTTGTTTGAAGAGCATCAGGGATAAAGGACCTAACAAGGTGAGAGCGCGCCACAAAACTTATAGTCCTGTCAGGCAATTAGGCGGACACTCCTGGGACCACCGTATGCCACACACATATAACACGTACACACACCCATGCACTTGTGGGTGGGTGAGGCAATTATGCCACAAATTACAACCTGGCTAATCGTCTCTGAACAAATGTCACGTCTGAGTGAGATCTGGGCTTGGTTCGTTTGTAAGCTGCATTTCTTCCACGCTTCCTTGTGGGACACACACAGAATTTATTGATAAAGCCTTGTATTGAGAGCTGTGTTTCAGATGTGGCTTAGCAGATACAAAATAGCAAAACGAGAGTAAGATTAACAACAAGGCCAATAAGAAAAATTGTCTCACACACAGCCCATTGTGCAAAACCTTACACAACTGCACAGAATAAACAATGAAATTGACTTGTCGTTTTTGCAAATTCTCCCCACAGAATCATGACTGATTGTGCCTTTGCTTTCTCCTGTTCATTATAAATATCATGCAGTGATATTTATTTTTCATCACATTGCACTAGCATTACTATATGCAACTCTGTGGTTTCCATTGTAATACTAACTTGGCTCACAGAATCACAGCAGCTCATTGGATTACCATAGATTGCACCATAGATTGCACGACCATTTCATTTGGCTAAATACAGTGGCTTGTGTGGCCTGTGAGGACGCTTTTGCAACACTTAAGACTTCTCGTTCACCCAGTGGGATCCTGGCCAGGCCATAAATCAGAGTCTGAAATGACCCTTCTAACCCTGGCCACATTAACACATGCACTGGTCATTTAGAAGCGTTCTTCGATAGACTCCTATACCTTGTGCTTCGCTGAGGGCCCAGGAGGGAGAGGAGAGGTGAGAAAATATTTTCACTCCACATCCAAGGAGCTTTGGCTTGGACATCAATAAAAGACGTTTTAACCCATGCCAGAATGCTGATTGCCTGTCGGTGTGTGGTGAGGCCATAAAAAAACCTGACTTGTCATTAGTGCATTTCACTTGATTGTGTTCACTGTGTTTTCGGGTTGCATCTGTTGGCTGATCATCAAAATGACCATTATGTACTCTAATTCCCTGACCCTGTTTTTATTTCCCCAAAGAGTCATAATGTAGAGCAGCAGACATCTGCGGAAAGCAGACCTGAAATACGACTTTTATTTGTCTGTCGCCTCTCATACAGATTGGGTAAGGCCAGTGTGTGTGTGTGTGTGTGTGTGTGTGTGTGTGTGTGTGTAATTGTGAGGTTATTTGTGCACAAATACACATACACAGGGGTATGTGTGCATGTACGCACGTGCATGTGCATGTATCACCCATTGGCAGACAATTTATGTCAGAGCAAGAGATAGAATACATTTCCCAGGCAATGCATCGACTTCATAAAAGAAACACATTACTTTCAGAGTAAGTCTTGTCTCTTTTCTAGGATACTTTAACGCTTTTACATACTGTTTCCACCACAGTGAAACCAAAAGTTAAGAAACAATAAACACAAGGAATTGAGTGCCCACGCTATCATAAAGTAGCTCCTTTATGTTTACTGTTATGAAGGCAATTAAGCACAATTTCTCTGCTAAAAAGATAAGCTTAATTTTCATAGTCCGCAGCAGTGGCAGTGCTATAGCATCCATTACATTTGAGTTGGTTAAGATTCTCCATGAGCACGGTGCAAATTGGTCCTTGGTGAAAAGGAGAGCAATTAAGACAAGGCCCCTCTCTCTCTCTTTTACTTCTTAAATATCTACAGAAGTTTGTGCTGGTGTTTTGGCACGCACAGAGACAAAAGGAGGTTGTTTAATTGTTTTTTAATGGGATATCAAGTCGTCGCTGCCATTAGATGTTGGCAATGGAGGGCAAAGGGGGATAGAGAGAAAGAATGAACTGCAATTAGGTTTGATTAAAGCTATCCTTCTCAATAATCAGCTGTTCTGACAGGACAGGGGGACCCTGGTGGCCGCTGAGATGGAGGAAGGTGTTGAGTGATATTAAGGCCAATGAAGGGGATATTAACATGGCTAATTAAAGCTCTTCCAAAGCCGGGAGAGGAGGCTCTCAGTGGACCGCACTGGATGAAATAATCGGCCAAGGCAGCTATCAGTTGGAGGAGAGAGAGAAAGGGAGTGTGGGAAGGGGTGGGGTGTAGTCCATCTGAGTAGCGAAGGGTGGGTGGGGGATAGAGGGAGGGATAGTGGGAGATGGTGGGAGGCGTAAAGGAAAACTATGAAGTGTGAAGAAAGACAAAGAGGAAGACATCGACAGGCATAGAGAAAGACTTCCAGGGCTGCGATGGAAGCTCATTTTGACATCAACCCCTTCTGTCTGCGAGCCTGAAGTCTGCCAGTATAACTAAGACCTGACATCAGCTTTTATCTCCGACAGCTAGTCATACAGGTCCACAAATCAACGTTAAAACAATCTTGCTCCTGCCTTGGTCTAAGGCAATTAATACGATTCTCCTGTAGTACCTCCATGCTCGCCCACTGCCGAAGCTACTAATCATGCCATAATGATTTCTCTCCCTCTGGTCAAAGGGGAAATAGATTGTCTCTTTAGTAATGCAGCAGGCTCTGCGCCTTCCACTCTCTGGCTTCACAGACCCGGTAATTGAGGAGAAAAAGGCCGACTTTGGCACTTTGACTGATTTGAGGGCTGCTAGACCCTCTTATCTTTACTCTGATCATTTTAGGCTGACACTCAAAGGAAGACCCATCGCCCTAATTCTAGCTCACCCTCTCCCATCATCAAACAGGAGAGGGGAGAGAAAAAAAGAAGAGAGACGGGGAAAAAAACAAACAGACGAGGTGAGGAAGGCCTTCTCTCATTTAAATGGCCAACTTAATTGCCGGGTTGATGTCAGTCATGCATAAATGTCCATCTCTTTGATTTGAGTGAAGAGGGCAAATAAGGATAATGTTGTATTATTAAGAAGGCTCCACTGTCAATGGAAGCTAGCCACACTGTCAATTTCTTTCCCCTGGTTTTATTTTAATGATTTGTAAAATAAATTAAAGTTAAATCAAAGCTAAAGTTAATTTATACACTTGACAGATTTTTCTTTTTTTTACTTCAATGGTACACCTTGTTCTTATTGTACAAAAGAGCCTCCCTGTTTCTGTTTGGGGCCGTTATACAATACACTGACAGATGGCCACAGTATCCGTAAGAGTCAGGTATTGACAACTCTAAGCTCCTGATTGGTGCCCCGGCACTAATGACTAGCATGCAGTGTCCACAGCCGGCAGCCATGACAGTGAGGTCATCCGTTGCAGGGCGGTGAGTATCGATCACCACCCAGCTCCAGCCCATCAGGCCCCAGCTGCCTCCCAGACTCAATGGGCCCCTGTTACAGGAGCCCTGTAAGAAACGGCTCCTAACACCAGACTACAATATGCTGACACCAGATCTCTACGCTGAGATAGTAGTACACGGGTCAATAGCGTATCGGATTTCCAAAACGCCAGGGTCTTAATGTCAAGCCTCCTGCCTTCCCTACCTACTGCTCCAGTTATTAGGCACTCCACTGAACTGCATTCAGATCCCTGTTGTGACAAGGCGGAGCAGGTAAAACGAGAAATAGAGACACTTATAGATCTTAATCTTCCCGAACACTTATTTATGCAACTGAGTGGGCTTGATATATACGCCGGTTAAGTCCCTGGGAGGCTGAGCCAAGCTGCATGGCCATTTCTGTCGTATTCTGGTTCGCTGCTGTCTTCTCTCGTCAAGCAGAGCTGTTTTTCTCGCCTTAGCTGAAGTAAACCACAGCACATTAACAATATTTGCTCTACCCCTGTACAAGCGCCGAGGGACCAGACCCACAGATCCTATCACTTCTTTATCAGGGAACAAGTGCCTCACTATCCAACCTTATTGGGTTTGGGAGATTAACCCTTTCCACTCACAGGCTCTGCCCATCTCCTCCGAGAGCAGCAAGGCAGATGTCACTGTGATTATTATTGTTCAACATCAAATATCCCAACTATGTGTCTCGGAGAATTTATTGGGTATTTCCAAGGCCTCTTTTTGTTTTTATTTTGTTGTTTTTTTTCCGATGCCATTGTCAGTTCATTTTGTTTGCTTCATATTTCATATTTTTGTTAGTGGTGTGTGTATGGCAGCAGTGTCAGAAATAATTTATGTGCTTCCTCTGCACCCTAAGATGTAGTTGTGTCCCCTCCATTCATCCCTCTTTACCCTCTCCTCCACATCCCCCCCTTTCTCTCTAATGGGCAGAGTGGCATTGACATTATTTCACTTGAGGATCCCTCACTCTGTCAATCCCTCTTCATTTACTCCATGGCTACAGGACTCATTATGGTATCTCTTCCTCCTTTTCCTCCTCTCTCACTCCTTGCTCGTACTCTCACTCATTCTCCTCACCTCCTCCTGTCTTGCTCGCTCCCTTTCTCGTTCTCGCTCTCTCTCTTTCTCGGACACTGTTAGTTTCTTACTTAAGAGAATCGCTCGTCTTCACAAATGGTTTCACGTCAAACCCACTCCTAGCTAACCCCCACTGATTCCCTTCAGGCTTTGGCACAGGTTTACTGTAACAGATTAGACGAAGACTCTGAGCTCCTGCTAACTATCCATCACTTGCTAACAGTGGACTAGGGCTGTGTGCTTTATGCAGCTTTTAGCTCCAGCCCGCCACATACTGCATGTTTAGCCCCAAGCTCTCCCTCTCTCTCCCTCTTTCTCTCTCCTTCTGCCTCTCCCATCCTCTCACATCAAGATACTGCTGAGGCTGTGTACTGTTGCACGCTGTTCTTTGTTTTACTCTGAATACAGCTTTTCTCTACAATGACTTTGAACACAATATAATAAGACACAAAACATAAATAATTCTGCATTGTTTTGTCTTCTGCGGCCTTGTTGTAAAAACAAATCAAACATGGGTTGCCGCTACAGAGCCGGCATCATTTACATCCAAACTGAAAATCATGAATATTATTGAATCATCACCAGTGCCATAAAAACCTTATGATGATTACTGATAATGACTATGACAGTCTCAACGATGTCAGTCCTGAGGTTGCTGACATTACAAAAATAATCACGTACATCAACAATACAGACCTCCGGAATATTTACTCTGCTCACCAGCTGGACGGCTCAGAGGTATCTCCAGGTTATTTTTGCGCAGGAGGAGAAATATGGTGCTTTGATTACTGGTCAGCATTGAGCTCGGGGCCTTGAGGAAATACCAGTCAGCACCTCCCTGCTCTAGTGAGATGGAAGATAAGCATATGTTGGAGTAACTGGCTAGGGTGAATAGTAGTATTTAGGGTGTTGGACGTGGGGTTCTGGAAGGCCCCAGAGCAGGTTTACAATGAGAGCCATACAGCGCCGCGCTCTCCTGTGGCACCTTGGAGTGATCAGACCCAGGCAAGACACAGAGGAACGCAGCTGTACAGGGAAGACCAGCAGGGGGGCCTTGACCGTTTACCGACAGGCACACTGGATCGAGCTGGAAAGTGCACGTTTTATTTGCATGCGCGTGTATATATGTGTGTTACATATCCAGGGGTCTGTGGTCGAATGTATGTGAGTGTATTTCTACATCATATTATTACTAATGTATAATACATACATCTAAAGTGGCTGTCAGGACTGGTCAGTCATCATAAAACATGAGGCAGCCACTCTGACATTGCCGCCACATTAACGCTTTCTCAGAGGAAAAAAAAAAAACACCTACTGTGGACTGTCATGTAGGCAGGGGGGGATAGAGACAGAAAGACAGAGAGCGGGTCGGTACTTAAAGCTAACAGGTAACCTTTCTGTGCACCTAGGACAAAGGCAGGGGGGAAAAAGAAAATGTCAAATTAAGAGAGGCCAGGCAGAGAGACGTGGCTGCCATATTTGTGTGAAAGCCCAGTGCTGTTGGCAGCAGAGATGGCTGCTTTCTGATTCATCTGGGGCCGTATGGCAAAGCTTTGTCAGTCTGTGCGAGGTATAAATAATTCAGGGTGAGAGATGGCAATTACAGGGCCCTGCACAACCAAAATGAATATTTTATAAGGACTAAAACTGCCCTGGAATGAATCACACACATGGAGTCACACACACATACACACTTACACACACACACACACACACACACACACACACGCATAAGTGAATATGTGCACATGCACACACATAAGCACACATGCACCCAAACACACACACACACATACAAAGGTATCACATATGAACCCTGAGCATAGTTGTTGCATTGTTGACAATATAACAATTACATTATAAAAACCTCTGCAATATGGGTTAATAATTTTTATTATGTTTGCACATGACTTTTCACTCGGTATTTTTAAAAAAAAAAAAAAAAAAAAAGATGTGCTTTATTCTAAGATTTTACCCTATTATTCTGCAGTAAAAAAAAAAAATACTAACCATTATAATGATACCTAAGAAATACTTCATGACCTATTATAAATACATTAGCAAAAAATAAAAATAAATAACAGCAAAAAGTGTTGTCAGTATAAAGTGAGGTCTACACAAAAAGCAGTCTCTTGAGACTCACAGCCTTTACTTTTGACCCTGTAAATATGGTCTTTGTGTGTGAGCAAGAGTGGGAGGGGGGGGCAAAATGCTAATGGGAAAAGATTAAACCCAAAAGCCGCCTGGAGCATTTACCTCTAAAGGGTTTTGTCTGTCAGGTTTCCTGCAAAACTCTGTCTTTATAATTCTGAGACAAAAAATAACATTGTTCCCTAGTCCTGAGGAGCGCAGTGGCTTGGTTGAATGGCCATTGTGTGGGTCTAGCTAATGATACCTTAGCTTTTGTGAGAGGGAGGCCAGGTAGGTCTGTGACATCAGCGCCACACAAGTGCTTCTCTGTCCGGATGTTTAGGGAAGGATTTCGTCCATGGTGGGAAAAGGGTATAGAGAATAAACAGGAGCTGTTTTTGTACCAGTATTTTGACTCCCTCTGCCTGAAACAGGTGTATCCTGTGAATCTAAAGTACACTGAATTTAAAATGACTTTTTTAGTATTTAAAATGTACTTTACTTTTATCTAATTATGTGCTAATATATGTACATTTATTTCTGGTAGAATTGTTTCAGCACATGATGTAATTCCAGGAGTGTATTTTCCCCCTTTTTTTTATTTCAGCAGGAGTGTGGGCGTATTATTTGTCAGTCCAAAGGGAAGATGGCAACCCTCTGAGGGAGAAGAGACCCCAAGCATGAAGACACAGATCGCATGTGTTGGAAAAAGTGACAGCAAGGCAAATGCTAAGAGAAAGCTGCTTCCTTACCGAACCGCACACTGTTAGCGATATAGCTAGCTGTTGTGAAGGCAGCTGACAAACCCATAGCGTGGCATGTCTCGCCCCGTTTGTGAGTTTTCAAAGAGTGTGATTTGCAAATAACATGAGTCTCTGGGCATAGACTGGGCATGTAAGTACGGTGAATAAAGCCCCCCTGCTCTGCTGAGGGAAACCCTTACTTGTCAGCTCAGTTCTTTGTCAGGAACCTGACAGATAAATAGACAGTGTTTTGCCGCTCACTCCTCCTGCCTTATGTACACAGAGGCGTGTGTCTGCTTCCACATACAGGTTGACTTGCTTTAGGGGAGGAATTTGTTGAAAGACACCCCACTGCTTCTCAGGGCAATGACTGAAAATATTGTGGGCCACTTCAGACAGCCTCAAACAACAAACAATGGGGGTTGATGTGTAACCAGATAAAACACAGATCGAATAGCTGGGTCTAAGCACCACTACAGGGCTTATTTTTCATGCAAATTACTACTAATGAGCTTCCTGAAATCTGACTAATTATATCAAAGTGATTTCTTTAATTAGTTTGTAATAATTCCACGCATAAACATCATAGTAAACAGATTAAGCTATATAAAAATATCAATTTGTCACACTTTATATGAGATGCTGTGCAGTTGACGCTAATCTTGGTTCTCCAAAATGCCAAATCAAACATTTATTAAAGAATTAAATATGTACTCAGAGAATGTGTGGTAACATATATAGAGAAGAAGCCTTTAAAAGAGAAAGAAAACAGCATGGAGTGAGTGTAATAAGTCACGCATATGTAAGTGGCAGGAGAGCGGTGTTAATTATTTAATATGGTGGTAGAAAATTAAATGTAATATACGATATCTGAAGTGGTAAAATCTATTGTATGAATAACTAAATCAGATGTGCTTCTCCTAGCATAACTGTAATCCAGCATTACCCCACTGAATGATGGAAGTACTGCATGTCAAACAGTTATTTGAGAAATAACAGACTTCAAAAGAGATAAGAAATTGCATTTATCTACCACTTTGCACCTCCTGTTAATCCAACAACATTCCTCAAACCCCTAAAGAGTAAAATATCTAACATACTAGCAGTCACAGGAGAACTCATATGACTACCGATCTGTCTGATACCCTCAATCTGCACTGAGATGGATTAAACATTCAATTTGTTACTCGCCAGACCACCACCTAGGTTCACCACTTACCATACAAATGGAAAACACGCTAGTAATCTATTAGCCTGCCTGGCCTGACACTGTATTATGTTGTATTTGTATTATATTTACTTCAGGGAAATTACGATTCAAGTCATATTTATCTTCATGTGGAAATGTGTGTCTAAATGGAAATCACCTATAGTGCGAGGGTGGATGCAGAGCAATACTAATGTGATCCATGAACCGTGCGATTTAGTCACCCTCTATGGATGCACTATGGGCTGATTCTACATATCAAACATGCTCTCCCCCGGTTAAAGCCCATACCCAGAGCCCCCGATGCTGTTTGATAATTATTACGCTTACATTACAACACAAGACCTTGCCTGTGGAGCTCGAAGAACCACCCCCCCGCCCCATAAACACACACACATATGTTCATGCACACGCATGCACGCACACCCTTTGTCATATACAGTAGTAAACAGCTTCCCAGTAAGCTGTTTGCACTTCACTGCCCGCTCTAGGAAATAAAAACAAAGAGCAAATTGGGGGTTTTGCGTCTCTGTGAATAAATAAGGTTGTTTTACTCACAGAATCCATTACCTTTTAAAACATGTGCCTAATGCGTTGAGCCTTTTCATTTTACAAACAAAGCCTAAATTAGGAATTAAACACATTTGTATTTAGATAACGGCATTAGGTTTATGACATCAATGTGAAAAAGTTGGACGCCATCCATATCATTCCCATGCTTCCATTGTTACGTTAAATTGCAATATTAATCCTGGCTGAAACCAAGGTACTGTAGCTTTTATGCAGTACACTTGAATTATGCTATTGAAGTAATTGATAGTGATTCAGTCATTGAAGGTACTAATCCCATGATTCAGTTCATCTCTCTCAGTGCCATTTACCTCCAGATGTTTAGAGTTTGGGGTAATCAATAAAGAGGGAATAAAGATTGGCATTCACAATACTCCCCTTGACAAGCTCCAGCCGAATGTTTGTCAAGCAAATTAAACACACTTAGACTTTTCACCTGCTCCTACAACGACACCACATATGGCCGTGAAGTTAAAAATAAGAAACTGTGCATACATTACCATGCATAATGCACAACTCCCTCCATTTAATATGCAAATTTTGTAAAATATTACTGAATACCTTCTGTTCGGAATGAATAAATTTGAATTGCAATTAGAATAATCTTGTATAATTAATGAAAACTGTCAATTTTGGTTCCGAAGTAATTTGATTAGCATGTTGATAGGACACTTATCAAGTTCAGTAAACTGTTAGATTAAGAAGATGAAAAAAAAGATTCTAAGGATATTTTTCTCAACGGCTCTGACATTTTCCCTTGGCATTGTAAACAAAGACAGTAGCTGGCAAACTTCCTGAATCGAGGGGCGAGAAAGGGAGGGTGGAGAAACAGAAAAAGAGAAATAGAGACGAGGACAGAGATAGAGAGCCTCTTGAGATAATCTGTGAATCTCAGTCCACAGATGAAAAGGAGTCTATCGTCAAGGCTCCTGAGTGAGCTACTCATCTCTGCCCTATGCTCTCCAGCTAAGCCCAAGTTTATGGGATTTATCTCTTGAACCATTTGTAGTTTTCACATCACATGATGAGTTAAAAACAGCACACAGCTTTTCTAAATGTTTTGAGGCTATAAATGTAGAGTTCTCTGCTAAAACCCACAGACAACTGATCTCAGCCTGCAATTCATCTGAGAGTAGCTATCTATTAACGATCAACAAATTGATGTACGCCATTGTTGTATTGTATAAAACAGAACCATCTGTACTGTCTACAGATGAACAGAGCTAGTGACCTCCTTTTCCCCTCTCTTTCTCTGCTCATTAGCTATCCTGAACCTCTTTCTCTCCTGCTTTCAGTTTTCAAACCCCCAAATGAGACCTAAATCGCTTGCAATACAGGTTAGCTTGAGGAAGGGGGGAGGGGGGT
>JAPTGZ010000008.1:27692831-27733079 GCA_029814645.1 Fowleria isostigma
GCCGTCAAAAACTCAAGGAGGGGGAAGGAGGAGGGAGGGGGGGCAGAAAGGGAGACTGAGTGAGTGAGTGAGTGAGAGAGGGAGTGAGGGAGGCAGGAGGAGGACCGGGGGGTAAAGCTTTTGTGTGTTGTGTCTGAATCTCCATCCAAATGAGGGGACATGTGTGCTGTGCCACGTTGCCAAGAGGAGCCCTGAGCCGTGTGCCCAGTGTCAGGTGGCAGCGGCTCACCCCTCAGCTACCAGGCGAAGACGAGAGTGAGCTCAGCTGGTGCCCACAGCCACTCACTTATTCTACTCCGCTGCACATTAAAGGAGCCCTCGAGTGGAGCCAAGCAACGCCAGCCAGCCAACCTGACAACAACACTCCACCTCCTCCTCATTTCCAACAGTTCCTCTTAGCACTTCCAGCACCTTGGACCTAATGACGGTTAGTGACAGCAGACGGACCTGAAGAATTCTGCATCCTCTTGTATATCATAATTGCTAGGAAAAACTTTTTTTTTTTTTCTTGGAAATACTGTTTGGAATAATTTTTGTTTTGCAAAATCCGGTTCATTAATATCTCCATTGTGGATGACAAAATGGAAGACTCAGAGGTGTTTGGTGGAAAATGTGTTCTTACAGACACCTGTGTTGAACCTTTTGAAGGGAGGAAGTGTCACCGATGGAAGTGGGGAAAGGAGTGAAAGACGAGTGGAAGAGATGGAGGAAGAGAGGAGAGGAGGAGAGGGGTGGACTGAAGGGTCTTTGAAGGCCCAGTGTGTGAGGGAGAACAGAAGTGTGCCTAGCCCCAGGCAGCCTACGGCTCAGGCCCATTAGCTAGACTGACCTTGCCCGCGCCTTTGTCTTTGTGCTCTCCTCCCGCTGCTTCCCCTTCTCAAGCATTCCCTTTTTGTTGTCTCCGAGCGAGATTGGGAAGGGGGCCATATCTTTCAGCCTTCTAAACCGCCCCAACCCCCCATCTAACACTCCAGCCCCCACACCCCCCCCCAATGCTTTGCCTGGAGCTCGTGCCCCAGAGGCCTTGGTACAGTGACACCCCCTAGCTGGTAGCCACCTCTGCCCTGACGCGAACTTGGCTGGAGTGGTCAGTGCCCAGAAGAACCTCCTGAGAAAACGCTACATATCGGGGAAGGGGAGGGGGGTGCCCGAATCATGGCGCTGCAGGCCTCACATACGTGCACCCACTCTGGGCAGCCTGCCTCTTTATTGCCTGCCTCTCATTTGAGAGGATGGAGCCCGGCTGCCAAGTTTTGACACCGCCACATATGGCCTCCTCCATCAATCGGACTAATCAAGCATCAAGGGGAGGCAGGACCAGCTTAATTGCCAGCCAGATATAGCTGCTCTCACTTGACGTGCAACCTGAAATAGAAACAGGTCTGAGGAGACATGACAGAAGATAAATGAATGCAGCCATTGTTCTAATAATTATATCAAAATACACTTCTTTACTCTTGCTATTAATCTACAACTCATGTCACTACTGCGTTAAGTGCTCAACGTCAGGAGCTAATGCAATACATGCTGTTATTGGAACAAGACAAATCAACACTATTGCAAATATTGCCTTAATATAGCATCATCTACTCATTAAAATGTGGATTATGTTCACATTTGTAATCTTTGGTACCTCAGGTTAGAGAAGTGTACAGTAAGTTGTTAGGGAGTTTTTTTTCCCATGCAGGCTGCAGTGCTCTGCTCCTCCAGAGTCCTTGAGGCGTTCTGTCTGCCTCTGCCTGCCTCTCTCAACTTCCTGTTTCCCTACACCCCCCACTGGGGTAGCAGCCACGGAATAACTTAGCACATGGAATGAGGAGGAGAGATCAACAGCGGTGATCCATTCATCTTGAGTTTCTCCTGTCACTCTCTCTTTCCGTTTGTAAACACTGAGGGTCTGTGGTCAGAATGGCCTTTTGTCCACTGTGTTTTTCTGCGTCCCTCTCTTATTCACTTCAAAGGTAACAAGTGACAGATGTCTGTCTTCTCTGCGGTCTTAAACACTAAGGCTCTGCGATAGCATCTGGGCTGAATGTCAAACTGTGAATCTTGCCTAAGAATGCACTGTGGTTATGCCAAGCTCATTGTTATTTATGTCAGGGACACTGTCTACAGAAGTATTTAAAATACTCCCTGTTGTTCTCAGCAGGGTGCGCTGGGGGGGCCACGTATGTTAAAATGATGGACAATTATTAGAAAAAATATTATAATAGAAAAATCGCAACAAAGGATGAAGTGAATGGATGAATAGCTCAATTAGATCCATATTAAGACTTCCTGGTGGGCTTGCAAGTTCCCAAAGAATCTGACTCTGCATGAATCAGTGTAGCCACAAGAGAGGAGAATACAAAAACAATGAGACAAAAAGAAATATATAGTACTATAAAACAGAAGTTTAGCTGGATTACAGAGTTTCTTGTGGTTGCAGAAAGTTAAAAAAAAAAAAAAAAAGTGGCAAAGGTGGTAGTGTTGTGAGCTTGTAATCACAGCACGGTGCTGTGTTTACTTAACTTTCTCATTTCCATCTCTGCCTGCTTTTGGTATTTACATGTTTAATTGAGAAGTGTGCTGCCGGTTTCTTCTGCCCATCTGCCGAGTCCCTTCCTCTTATCAGGCTCATTCCTCAAACTGACAGCTCTCCCATTCTGCATATCTCTCTTTCACTCCTGTGCCACAGCACTACTAACTTGTCTCTCCCCCTCTCTCTGTCCGTCTTCAATCTGTCAAGGCCGTATATGAGTAATGACAATGCATTTTCCCTCAAATCAAACCAATAAGTAGAAACATGCACACAGAGCCTCGCAGGAAGAAGAATCTGTATCGAGACTATCACATCCTGAAACTCGTCTTCTTGGGATCCAGGATTTTTTTTTTTTTTTACAGCACATCTAAATCACCGGCTGTCAGACGCAACATGTGTGTCATTGTATCCCCATCAGCGTGTTTCATTGTACACACTACCACCTCTGAAGAGCTGCCTCTTATCAGTCGAGTGTCAGAAAGCCCCCAGCACCAACACCTCCTCCCTGCTGCCTTTCTAAATGCTTTTCTATTAAGAGCAGTGTTGTGTCCCTCTGATAGCGGAGGCTTCTCCACTTCATCATTCATAATCCCAATGGGCATCAATGGACTCTATAGCTTCGCCATCCACACCAAAGGCTTTGTCATTCAGTGCAAATGAAAACAACCTAAATGGGAGTGAAAATCTGAGGAATTCACTATAAGAGACAAGGAAATGGCTCAATAGGCCAAAGCACTCCAGTCATGAATGGTCCACTCCACAGCATGGCACTGGCATTACATCACATGGCCTGAGTGGGCTTTTTGTATGGTTTAATTCTGTCTTGTATTTAGCTAAATGACATAACACATGGAGAGCGTTTTACAAAGTGTGGACCGGTACTATTCATGTGCTTTGTCCTTTGAATTGTTCTATTTTAGCTAAGTGCATGTTACGACAGAGAAAAAAAATTCCCTGAGGTAGACAAGTGCTCTGTAAATCATAAAATGAGAGCCATATGAGAAAACAAGGAGGAAAAATATCCGCGACTCTACATTACGGCGCCCGCATAGGCCAACTTTCACAAGCTCAGAAAGTCTAAAATGATGTTCCCGCCCTTCCCAGCATGCAGAAGTCCCGCTGGGGGCCTCAATGTGATCAGCAGCATCCCCACCACGTCTCCTCATTATTGAGTAAATAGGTTTGGGCATGTCCTCAGTAAACAAAGCCAAGACTGACAGTTAAGGGAGTGAGGGGAGTGGGAGGCAGCCTCGTTCCCAATTAGAGTCGCCTCAGGCAAAACTTTAAAGAGGAGATCAATCCTACAGATCGCTAAACTGATCCTGTCACAGGCTGGGGATATTTAAACCGTGGCGCAGAGCGGAGCGGAGCGGGGCAGTTCTCAGTACAGTTTGACTGTGTGTGCTAATGACTTGGGGGTAGGCTCTCTCACCAGGACACACACCCCACAGCGAGGCGGCCATGATTGACGGGTGAAATCGGACCTCAGCTGCAGTTCTCAGCACAGTGGGGGCCAGATGGGGAAATAGTGATTTGCGTTTTTTAGTATGCAGCTCCTACACTTATGGATATTCCCTAATTGTCTGCCTTACTTACCTGTGAGGCTGTTTCCCATCACAGATGCAGAATACATTTCAAATTAACCCAGGATGTTTTGATTTTTTTTTCTCACCTCCACCTTTGAAGCAGACTTATTAAAATTTGCCAGTGGGACTCATCCCTGTCCATCTACTCCAGGTGGAAAGTTAGTTTTCACTAATGTTGAAGCAAAATAAAGGGACTAACATGAGGTGAATGAAACTGGAGTGGAGGGGATGACACCTGAGTTTAATCGCATTGTCAATCCATGACAACCTGCTAAAGCAGCAGATACTGAATCTTTGACTACAAGTGAGTCACTGGCACACTCCAACTCCCAGGCACACATGGGTAATGTGTAATGAGCTACCAAGCACCCTGCAACTGCAGAGGAACTGAACATTTAAATGAGCGAATGATGCATTATGTATATCACTGAGGTTCCTGTGCAGGAATTAATCATGATCATAAAAGCCAAAGACAAAACAACATACTCCGACCATAGCAAAATTGTTGTGATCTAATGCAAAACAAATTCATTTTTCATGCCATTAAAGATAAAGAAAATCTTAAAAGGTTTGGTTTTGCTTGTCTGCATCTCTTATTGAGAGTCATTCACTTTCAACTTTATTTGCGGATTATTGCAAATCCCCGGTACAAATCATATCATGAAATCATGTAGCTGGGACATTGGATGTGTTCTGCTAATGCTCAAGGATGATCCCCTGAGGGAGCCATTGAGTGGGGGAGAAGGAAAAGAAAGAGAGAGGAAAGGAGAGGCAGATAGAGGGAGAGAAAGCATGAGAGGAGGAGAGCGAGTTACAGGATGGGGAAGGCAGAGAAGGGCGGGAAAGAAAGACAGAGAGGAGGGGAGGGCGGCAGCAGTCAAGCTGCACTTTATCCTGACAGATCTCCTTTACACACTAATTTCCTTGTTAAAGAAGAGAAAATGGCACTCAATCCGGAGAAATCCTTTTCTCCTGGAGCAGGCCTGTCAGCTGAGGGATGAGTGGATACAAGCAGAGCTTTCCTCCTCAGGCTAGCTCCCCCTGGCACACAGCAGCTAGGCTACAGCTCACAGCAGAGCTCTCTATCTATAGCCGTAATTAATACACCATCGGAATATAATGAACCATACCATGATACATGAATTTCAGTGGTTGCTGTCGACAGCAGTCATTTAACAGCTTGCTGAAAATCAAATGTGAAGTGAATTGATTTTTTGATCATGTCATCTCCATCACAAATGGCAAACAAATTGTGTACAAACATTTCATGCTCAGTTGCTGTTTATAAACATTCCCCATGACAAAATAGTACGTGCCCCGCCTCCCCGCCTCCTTCAGTCACATTTGCCACCTTATCAGCAAAGACAATAAACTCCAACAAGGGCACATGTTTCACAGCAACATGTTTATCACTGAATTTGTAATTCACCAAAGTGTATTAGCTTGGATTTGAAAAAGGGAGCAAAGAAAAGCCTCTTTTATTTTAAGTCAAGGGTGTTAGCTGTTCAGTCTGGATGTTCTCATCTCCCAAGATTACTATTCGCGGGGTGTGTGTCAAGACTACTTTTCAGAAATCTCGGTAACAATTCAGATGCGATCGATAAGGAGTGACAGTTTATTCTAAGGCTTAGCACAGGCTGAGAAAAGAACGACTCAAGCATCAAGTTTAGAGGAATGAATTTGTTTTGTATTTGATTTTTCCATTAAATTTATCACCACTTTAACTCTCCCTTTTTCTCTCCTCACCCTCACCCTCTCACTCTCACTCCCCCCCGTCACTCACATCAACAACAAGGCTGTAAACGGCTGTCAATTTCTCATCTGTGATTTCCATGTCTTCACTTTCATCCATTTTTGATTGCTTCACACCCTATACCTATGATGCTTTTAGTGCTCATCGGTGACCTTGTGAGATGATGGGGAAAATTATAAAATAAATTTTCAGTGGCACAGTGCTGCTGCCCTTTATAACACTTCATCATATCGGCTGCGGATGGAAAATAGTTGAGAAACATTTTCTTACAAAACAGCCTAATGCTGGTCTGGCACAAAATCATATGGTAAATCTATTACCACTTTGTCAAGAGAAACCACTTGAGGTTTCCCACAGTGTAGCTGTAGGGGAAGTGGGAAATTGTAACCCAGAAACTACTGTCCAGTTTCTCTTATTAAAGTGTTTTCAAAATCTTCTCCCTTTTCGGATTTAAGGGTCATTGAGAAAGCCAATCAGAGGGACAGGCCAGTCAGAAAGCCAGCGGTGTGAACAGGACAGGAACCAGCTGATGAAATTCATCCATACTTCTCACTTATGATGACATGATTGATTTTCCCTCAGAGTGCTCAAATGTAGGATTGTCTTCCTACCCCCATCTCCTCCTCCATCCCGCCTCAATCTGCCCACCCACCCGCCAAGCCAACAGCTAATGGATAAAGCCTCTGTCTGTCTCAGGCATGGCGAAGAGTTGACGAGTGGAAGAACAACTGCAACGAATGAAGGGTGAAATCTGAGAGTGCAATTTTCCGTCTGTCAATCTCCCTTCAAGAGAACAAGTTGACCACCAATCAGCGGAGTCGATTCAGGGCTGCCAGTTGATGGGAGCATTCTGAGTGACAGCGTCATGTCACTACATTAACACAGCGATGAAAGACATAAAAAGGAATTTTTTGAAGGGCCCAGCCGGTTATTCGATTTTTGGGATCTGATTTGGGGGGGAGGGGGGTTGGGGCCATACTTTTCTGCCTTAACAAATGAACAAACTGACAGGTTAATGCATAACATATCACTCCATAATTCATGGTTCTGAATTTCAGAGACTCGTATCATCTACTAGGTCCTTCAAAATACAACCAATTAAACTTTACTTAATTATTAAAGGTAGAAAGTGAGGGAGAAACATGCCTTAAAAACTCTTGGTTGCAGTCAATTACGATAAAACTTTAATGAGCCTGGATAGAGAGCCATAAAAACTGATAGCCCCTCTGTCATGAATTATATATCCATATCGATTTTGTTTCTTTGCTATAAGAATTGCAGGTAATCGTATGTTACCACATGTAAAGTGCACTTCCCTGGCGAGGGTAAATATTAACTATCAAATATATATGAGGTGTGTGTGCATTTATGACCAAGCTCATGTAGAAAATGAAGAGCAGAGATGTCGAGGCAAGGGCCATTGGGAATGGATGAAGGGTGCCATATCTGACAGTAAGAGAGACCCTTAGCGGCGCTGGCTTGATATGTTACCTAGTTAGCGTCACAGAGAGAGGAATAAATAGTTCTTTATTATTTGTGGTTGCCATCATGTCTCTCCTAATAGACAGGCTATACTGAGTTTAAACCACATTATCCTCTGCGAGACCATCGCAATTACTCTTGAGAGCTAGGTCTGATGTGTGGATAAGGCAGGTCGCCCATGTCTTAATGAACACAAACAATGTGAAATGGAGGAAGGAGCAGTGGGGGGAAAGATAATGGCAGGGGAGGGCTTGTTCTAATAGAGACAGCACTAAGTTGTTTGCTATGATCTATGCGAAGTGTGAGGATGCTGAAAACCCCCAATGTTAGTTTGTAGAGATCTTTTTTCATGATCCTATTACCCAATCAATTCACACCCCTTTCTCTGCATCTCACTGCCGAACAGCAGGCACAAATCCTGTTTAGTGGATTGCCAGTTGTGGACTTGTGTACCTTGCTGTCATTGTCACACAGTCCTGCCTTGTTGGACACTCGTAGAGGTGAAAGGGCACCAAACTGGATCACCGTGACACCCAGTGAGAGCGTTATTCCCAGCACAAATGGCTCAGCGCTGGGTTAATTGATAAACTGCCGCTCCACTTCATTAGTCAGACAGACTGGGCTTAACGAACGAACACAGAGAGAGTGTCACTCTGAATATGTTAATCATGACTAGCCATTATGGGTCTCTTCCCCTTAACTCCTTGTCTCAATCTCTGGAAAACTACAAAGACAACATACGCCGACTCTTCATATTCTGTGTATGCTTGTTTGGAGCAAGGCTATTTATCAGCGACAATAGGAAAAAAATGTGAGACAGACAGACGCAAGTGTGGTCCTTGGTGTTATTGAATATAAATTTATAATAACCATGTAAAAAATGCATCATTTGGCCTTTTCACAAAGGCAGTTGTAATATAGCGCTAGGTGAGCACTGTACTTGACGTACACACTGGAGGTGAGGGTGTCAGGGGAGAGCTCGCTGGAGCGAGAGGAGGTTTTATTGTTGCCCAGCCCTTCCGCTTAAGTGCACATGGCTGGGAGGAAGCCGGGACCTCCAGCTCTGACCTCTGCGCATGTATATTTAATAGGCCATCAGTTGGCCGGGGCAGCGCTCTGATCAGGATTCAGAGAGGGGCTTTGAACACCCCTGTGTATTCCTGAGCGTGCAGCCTCAAGCTGCTCTCCCCAGCTGTGTCAATCCGACAGCACTGTTACAGGCACCCAGACAAGGCGCTGGGCACTCCACTGCTACCGCCTAATGACTACAGAAAAAAAGCAAAACAAACACAAAAACAAAAACATTTGGCGTATGGAGCTCTGCTACCATCTAATGAGTGGTTTTAAAAACTGAAATATCATGCCAGCTGATATAGTGAAGGGTGTGTGGGATGTGTTTGGATTACATCAGCTATACTATACAATGCTATGTTCCCCTTAATAATAACAAAAAGGCAATCTCACGGTGACTGCACTACACACGCCAGTAACGATTGCAGAAACAAGAAGGCAAACAGAGAAGTGCCACTCGTGTGTCTTTTCTTCTAACAAGGTATCACTACTCTTTGAATCAAATTGGCTATGTGTGTGGGGGGGTGTGTATGTATGAATGTCACAGCGCACACATGTGGGTGTGTGTGTGTGTGTGTGTGTGTGTGTGAGTGTGTGTGTGTGAGGGCAGCTTAACGAGGGTGGTTCATTTGACAGGCAATTAGTTTGCGGAGCTGCTATTGACAGCCCCTGCGCTTGTGTTTGTTCAACAGCTCTGGGTGAGTTCCACGCTCCCTGGGCTACGTGACAAAGCACCTCCGACAGGGAGCTCCTGATCTCCACCGAGGCTCGGAGGCTCGCTCTGTGAGGGGGGTGGATATGTGACAGCCTAGCACAGAGAAGAGAGGAGGAAAGAAAGGGGAGAGATACAAAACCCACAAGGGTCTATTAGGGGGTTGTTGCAAGTTAATGCAGCTACAACACACTTTTTTTGTGTCGTATTTTGAAAGGCCTGAGCAATGATGTTGTCATTTGTTGTTTGATTGTGGGGATAGCAGAGGGTAATCTTAGGAGACGCACAGGCTCTCACACTACATGCACACACATAAAAATGCAGAAAGAGAGGAGACAAGGAGGTGGGGGTAAGCTAGAGGGAGATGGAGGAGAGGAAAAATATAACAAGATCCAAACACTCTTTTATCCTCGAAAATCCCATATTCTAATGCAAAGGCCCATCCCTCTTTTAGTTGCAACCGTTTCGTTTGTAGAGCCAAGCTCCAATCAATATCATTATTTTCACAGAGGATCGAAGTGCCTTCACCGAGTTAATGGGGGATTGAGGTGGTAAACGTTTACCCTCTCACTGTCAGCAGAGCAGTGGTCCATAGTGGGCCCAGATGACAGCACTGGCCCCGCTGTGGACACACTATGTGGAGATGTCCTGTGGGTAGACAGGCTGCATGGACTGTCAACCGCCTGCCATGCCCTAGATGGCCTAACATATCAGCCACTTGAGTTAGAGCAGCAGCATAGGCTTTGACTTCTGCTAGAGCTAACAGAAACAAACCCACCAGCGCTGGCAGCAGCATCACTACCCTGCATGACATTGTTATTGTTGGTAGAGAAATTAATACTACAGGCTATTTAGCTTGGATTATCTTGGCAGAATAATTAAACTTATTGCAGAGGTTATTAAGAAAAATACTAAAAACATGCCTCATTAACATAAAACAATATTTTGGCCAATGCTGGTCTTCTAAAATGCATCAGCTGTTCTGTCAGATTTTTTTGAGAAATGAAGACTAATCTGCAGCTGGCAACAGCCAAGCAAATTCTCTCGTATAGCAGCATATGCTAAATAGCTCTTCAAGCGCACAGATGCATTGCTGTAAAATACTTCTCCTGTCTGCGTATCTGCATCTCCCAGATGGGTCCCAAGCTGTGCCAAACTGCATCTCATCAACGGCTATGAACTATGGCATCACATGACCGCAGGAGATATGTGGAGTCCCATTCTGTCTTCCCTTGGCACAACATGGTCAAGCGATGCATCATCAGGAAGCCTACACTTTGTCAAAATGGAGTGAACTAACAGGGAGAGGAGAGAGTGTTTTTCTGGTCAGGGGGTTTGAAAGTTATACTGTGAACAAATGAGAGAAAAGAACTTGACTTTTGTCTGATTTTTCTACTTCACTTGGAAAACAGGCTAATCAGCAGAGTTAGAGTTGATTTGGGTTTTCATGAGGGTGTGACAGAGCAATGAGAGATTTCATGGGACACTGCCCCATGATTCATTGAGTTATTGGTTTCCGCCCTGTTTTAATCGCTGACGGGCCCAAGCCAAAAAATCTCGGAGGATTCCGGAGAGCTCTTTTCTCCACCATTCAGCAGAATGGAATTTGGTCTGCAAGTGCCTCACGTCATTCGAGGCGTCCTTCACAGTTTCTGGGGCCCTAATTCAAACCACATGGAGGCCAGCGTCCAGTTACGGACCTCTGCAAAAAAAAAAAAAAGACACATTCCCATTGGCTGCTTCAGGATGGGAAATGGGGTGTCTTGATGGAAAAAGATAACAAACACATCTAAGTAGGAGTCACAACATAGCCAAAGCACACACACACACACACACACACACACATTCACATGCATAAATATACATACACATGTACATACACGAAGACATTTACAAATATACATGCATATACACAAATACACACACAGACTGTGAAACATACACTTATGGGTCTGCAAAGGCTGTTTGCTTGACATGATGGAAGAATGAGCAGCAGGCTCTATAATATTGCTCCTATTCTTCATTGACAAGCATATATATTTTTTGCTGTTCCCAACTGACTTTGCAGCGCTGAACTCCATTTATGAATTATCTGACATATTTCCTGCTATTTTTTTGACAGGAGTACTCAGAGGAAATTTCAAGGCACCTTTCTCCTGACAAGTAGAAATATCAATATTTGAATAAATTGCAGATTTGGATCTCCTCACATGGATGCTCTCCAGCAAGAAAGAGAGAGAGTGTGTGTGTACAGCTCTATGAATGTGTGTTTGTGTGTGTATGTTTTTGAATGTGTGTGTGTGTGTGTGTGTGTGTGTTTGTGTGTGAGTGAAGGGAATGGGAAGGGGTTTGTTTCATTCTGTTACCACGGTCTTATCCCCCTGAGCCCGCAGGCAGAAATCTGTATGCAGCATTTCATTAGGAGGGAGCTCGACTGAGTGACATGTGAAGCACACCTCGCCGTCGACCTGATGAAGTTTACTTCTCTCAAACGACAAAAAGCCACTTTGTAGACTAGCCCTTTTTTCCACAGAGGAAGAGAGGGGGTGATGGCTGAGTACCAATAAAAGAATCATGAATGTTGTTTCACAAAATGACAGGCCTATCTGTACACAAATATTTCTCTTCGAGAAAAATGTAAGCTTCAGAGCTTTTTTTCTCCTTCTCTTTTTAGAGTAGATGTGACTTGATAGAACTGACAGTGTTCAAAATATGATCACCTAAATTCTAAGGCTTGTGGAAAACAGCTGACAGGGAGCAAAAAAGGCAGAATAGAAATGGATGTTTTTTATCTTACAAAAGTGGCAAGTGTTATGTAGGGTAAGCATTTCACCCACTGAACTAAATAATTTACAAACAAATACACTATTGTCCTACAACCTTGATAAATATGCTATCTCTGTATAAGAGGTCAATGTCAAGCATCCATAACACTCAGTGCTGTCGTCTTAAAGCTCCTGGTGTTACGTATGAGAGACTTCTGACTATCTGTCTCACTCTGTTTAGCTGCAGTAGCTGCCATGCTGTCTGCATGTCTGCTGCTGCTGCTGATAGATCACTCTCCTACACACCCCTTAAACCTGCCCCCTCCCCGCTACACCCCACCATAATTTCTGGGAGTCTGAGAAATGGCTTAGCCATGTGAGGTTACTCAGGTACCAAAAAGGCTGCAACCCCATGACCTCTAGAGCTGACCCTCCTGACCTCAGCGTCATACTTTCTCCCTCTCCAACAGAAAACAAAAACAAATCTTATCATGTGCTTCCACAGCTGAAAGCAAGGGAAAAAAAACCCTTATATCAATGTGGTGCTTTGACAATCATCTATCCACATGACCTGTGATTTCTCCGACAGGGTCTGCTTGACACTTACAACAGAGAGGTGACGGCGTGCAGGTTGTCCCTCTCTCGCCTCGCCTGCCCTTATCTCCTCTGCTCTCCATCTCTATCTTCACTCCTCCTTGTGTGCACAACTTAATAAGCAAGCAAGGGGTAGATTCCCATTATGGAAACCCTGGAAAATGGCCCGGACATTTTCCCCCATATCTGGGATCTCCATCTGGAGAAGGCACTCTCGCTCTCACTGCCCCCCTCGTCCAATCTCTGTGTGTGTTCTGGTGAGCCTATGCTGCAGCAATGGCTTTCACTCTCCACTGGCTACAATGAGATTGGCCCACCAGGTTGACTCTATTCGAATCGACAACCCATTTCAATAACGTAACAAAACAGAACAGAGTAGTGATGTTGAATAAAACATTTTTGAGGAGTGCCCAGAGGGCAAGATGGGTGTCTTATGTTATCTAAATCTGAAAGATTTTGGAACACTTTAGCAGAAACACACATACAGACAGATAATAAAATTTGTGCAATTTTGAGACAGAAATTTAGCAGTGTGCAATTTGGTTGGTGTCACTGCTCTGCAGTCTACACCGGGTCTGTCACTTCCTCCCATCAATATAGCTGGTTCATAACTAGACTATATGGTTAACACACTAATAAAGATTACACTGAGGTCAGCAAGTCCCTAATCCCCGGCATTATTAGTAAAAACAAAGCCTACAGCTTTACGCCATTCACCTCATCACATCTGCCTATGCACATGCATAAGGTCTGAACATAATATGGTGTGACTTAAACCATACAATGAGAAGAGAAAATAAATATGCTAAGAGCAGCAGGGGTGGACCGGGCCAGGCCTCTGCGGACCTATGTCATCACTCCCTCTGGTTTCGGCTGTGCTCCCCACCCGAGCGAAGGGCTCAATGATTACTGAGGCTCAGCTTCCCTCTAAGAAAGCAAACCGGAGCTGCAGTCCAAACAAGGCCGAGCCAGCAGCGAGGGAGCACTGCTACACCAGGCAGCTCGGGTTTACCATCGTCTCCGACCTGGCTGGCCCCCGGGCTTGCATTAGTCCCCCAGCCCAGCCTCTCTAGGACAAACAAACAACCACCACTTACACAGTCAGGGAAGAGCAGTGAGGCAGGGAGAGCTGGTGCCACCAGCACTGTGTGGAGGGGAACCTGACCCAATTGGATTTGCTTTATCACCCCATATAATGACTCCCAGACTGGCCTGTTTCACTGGTAGAAAATAAAAGATTACAAAAAATCTGCCTGCCTGCCATTCTGAGTTTGGCCCAAAATGGGCAGCTCCCCCAAAACAGATGGGGAGGCATCTCAAAAATGTTCTCTGCCTCTGGGGACATGTGGTTTTCCCCATCATTATATAACTGTAAACTCCTGGATGTCAGAGATTGGGGATAATAACTTTCAGATGTTGGCAGCCCAGGCCAATGCTGGGACCTGCTGGATGGGAACGGTTATTTGGCAGAGAGGAGGAAGTCCGAGAGATTAGGACTAAGATGTGACAGGGAGAAAAGTGGATCTGGACTGGAGCTGAATGGGTCTCCTTGGTGTTTTCCAATGTGTTCAGCATTGTACTCGTATCCTAATGATGACCGTGTGGGAAGGCGAGGCTCTGCATGTGTGCGCAGGCAGGATAGAGAAAGGAACACAAATTAATATCAAAACCACAGGAAATCGTGTCATCGTGTTAACACACAAAAAAATCAAGCTGAAGTGCTCCGACTTGATCCTCTACTTTTAGCATTCCGTTTCAATTTTCAGACAGATTTGATATGACAGTTTTAGCACTCCCCATTGCAGTGCAGATGTGCCACTAATTCAGAAACAGACACACCTCCTTCAATAAATGAGTCCTTATAGAAGTGTCATCCTGTTAAACCATTTTTATTGGTTTGTCTTACATGGCAGGCGAGGATCATTGTTCAGCGCGACTGCTGTGTGCCGACGTGGTCAAGGTTTGGTCACTTAAACTCACAGTCCCCTAATGACATGAAGTGTCTTTCCACATTTTTATAAATTTCTGCTGGTCACAAGCACAATCCTGTTTTTCTTCTTTTTAAATTTTTCCCCCCTTTTGCTGTAAAGTATTGATTGCAGTGCTGAACAAGCAGAGGAGTGTTTTTTATTGTAAATCAATACTGATCGATCGGCAGCCTGGGTGTTGAATATGGATCAATATCACACCAGGCTGTGGAGGAGATCTGATTTCAATTGGCAAGAGAAGCCCGCAGCAGGTTTCCATCAAGCGGTAATTCAAGACATGGGAACATAAGTCAGATGGATTGATATAGACTAGCCAGGACCTTTCTTGCCACTGAACCAGCACAAGGAAATTTCTGTCATATATCATTAACGCAGTTGGGGCAGGCAGTAAAAAAAAGAGGGGGAGCAGAGTACCTCGCTGACCCTGGATGAAGAGCAGTGGTCAAACACTGAATAAATATTCCATTATTAGCATGAATTGTATGTTATTTTATAAAGAAACTCCACAACGAGAAGAAGCCAAGCTGCTCAAACATAAAAATAGACGCTGAGGCTCTGCTCTCTGTGCACACATACACAGTGTGGTCATGTTCTGTGGAACTTCTGGTACTGATTATGCGGAGGTCAGCTTGAGATTCATACTGTAAGCTGTTATTAATTTACTGAACAAATGTCCTGGAGAAAACTGGTGAATGGTGAAATATTTTTATTACACTTATCATATGGCTGATCTTTATTAAACCCGCACATTTGTTTAATTTAAACACGACAACAAAATACATAATATAATTTAACTGCGCACGTGTCGCCAAAGTGCACTGAGCATGTGTATATGTTAAAAAAGCAGGTCACCTCGTTCATTCATCACTTGTTTGTGATTCCTGAACAGAGAAGCACTGTTCCAAATGACAGCATTGTAAAACAATAAAAACAGAGCTATAGTTAGAAATAACTTGTCACTTTTAATAAATGACACTGGTTCATGGCTCTTTCTCAGGGGCTTCTCCTCCGATACATCCCAGGCACCCCTGGGGCCAACAGAGCAGCCAGCAGACCAGCTCGTTTCCCCGAGGTAACTGATGACCCTATCCACCGAATTCACCCATCTTTGTCCTGTGACCTCACACCAGCAGGAGCAGGACCATGTCCGATGAAATCTTCAGACTGCTTCCCATCCTAATCTAGCCTGTGTCACACTACAAATTGCTACATTCAGAAAATGGAAATAGATTGAGGTGGAAATGTAGGGAGGGACTGACAGAGGTAGGGAAAAAGGAAAGGATGGGAGGAGAGGGGAGGAAAGGGGAGTGGAGGAAAGGGGAGGGGGAGTGGAGGAGTATGCATCGACAACCAGTCCCCTAAGAAAAATACTTGAGGAAAGAACGACTCGGGAGATCCCGACAAGGAATCACATCGCAGCGAACATATTGATCTGATTTACAAAACCTCCACTCTAATGTGAAACAAATGGCGTGGGCGTGAACTGGTACTTAACCATAAAACCCCAGCATTACTCCGTCTCCGATGAAATACCACATATATCCCTCACCAGGGCCTAATGTGCTGTTTTACGGCCAGATACGACTGAGGTTGACCCAACAGTTTGTTTGACAATTAGGGGAAACCTAATAAGGATTGAATAGGAGTGAGAACATGCCAAGAGAAAGAAAGGAGACCCTTTTTCAAAAGAAAAAATGGCTAAAAAAACATGGGTCTGAGTGACCTAAATGTGATTCACAGAATCAGGAGCTGTTTGACAAAGCTCTTGCGTCATTAATGCTTTAAGCAACCAAACAACATCTTCAAAACAGCTACAAAGTTTAATTATAAAGGAGAGTTGTAAATATTTGAGAGAGAGTGGCATGTTTTATTTACTTCGGATTTAATTTCAATAATGTACGATTTTCACCACGCCGGCTTATTGCAGCAGTGTGACGGGAAAAGTGAATAAATCTTAATAGATTGTTTTATTTCATAATATCAAAATAAATTACTTCCATTGCTCCACAGACAAGTTTAAATCACATTAATGCCGCGCTCAAGTAAGTCAGTGAATGCAACTTAAGATGGTAAACTTTAGCAACACATAAAAACATACACCCAAAACATTTTTGATAACCTTTACTTATTTCTCTTCAGTGTGTGTGTGTGTGTGTGTGTGTGTGTGTGTGTGTGTGTGTGTGTGTGTGTGTGTGTGTGTGTGTGTATACAAGGGCCAGTATTGCTCTTGGCCCAGCATTCATCCCATCACCCCAGCTCTGGCCTTGTTTCTGTCAGCAGTGAACCAGGGGAGTAAAGAGTGGAGGGGTGGGGGGGATAGAGGGAAGGGAGAGAGTGCAAGAGAGGGAAAGGAAGAGAAGGAAAGAGGAAAAGAGAAGGGGGTGGTGAAGGGGGGAGGGGTTGTCTCCATGGACAGATGGACTGCTCTTTCTCAACACATGTGGAACCATGTTTCGTCTTTCACTGCCGTCAAGCTGGAGCCGAATCCGTCGCTCTGTTGGCCCGCGCCACTCTTTCGTACTGCACACCTCTCTCTTTAGCACAGCACACACACACACACCAGCGCACACACACATACACATATACATAAGTGTGTGTGCATGTACAGTCACACACACACACACACCACACAAGCATCTCCGTCTTTCCCTGCACACATGTTAAAGTCATCACCCCTGCTCAGCGCTAGTAAAACACAACACCCCCGGCTTCTCTGCTGTTGTCAAGTCTTGCCATTAGCTGATGCCACTGGGGAATCCTACCCTAGTGAGGTGGGTCTCCCTCGGGAGCGTCAGGCACCACGTTACGTTCAGCCGCCACTCATGTGAACCCAAACATGTGAGCATAATTTGGAAAATATCATTTATACTGTGCGTCTTTGTACGTGTCTTGACATTTACAAACTGCGATAAAACCGACATGAGGGAGGAGGGAATAGAAAACAGGGCGAGAATAATTTGAGGTAATGTTTTGCTTAGTGAACAGTATTACCCAATCCTGGATGTTGGAGCACTGGGAAGGAGGTTCTGGCTCTGGGGCTGCAGAGAGCGTCTGGGTTTCATTTTTCGGCAAGTGCAAGCCAAAGGAGAGCTGCCAAGTACAGCTTTCGCTCTCAACACTTCCTGCTCTTCCTACTCTGGCTTGGAAGGAGACAGGCTTCACTCAAACATCACGTCGACTTAGACAGGGGTGGCCAGTTAATTCTCCTATTTCTCAATGGGCTTAAAAAAGTCACATCTGTCATATGAATTACACCGAGCAGAGTCATAAATAAAATGCTGAGACGGACACATTGTAAAGCCTCGAATAAAAGGTGCGTGCAGGTGTTTGTATTTCTCCTGTGCATGTGTGTAATTATAAAAAGAGAGCATTTCCGATACGAGTTGACAGCTTTAAATGACTGGCTGTTAAGCCTAAAAAAAAAAAAATCAAAACACATCCAGCAAGTGCTCAACAGTACAAGGTAAAAAAAAAAAAAGAAAAAATTCAGAGAACACCCACAGCAATCAGCTCTCAATCACAACAACAGTGACCTCTCCACTGCATCATGTTTTCATAATGGATGGTGGGTGCAAAAAGCTAGATTAACACTACCTACTGAGTGCCAACTTAATTGCTCCTTCACAGATGCAGTGAAAACATGTCATTTAGGTACTTCATAAGCAGACTTCTCTTTGCAGGTTATCAAGACAGCGGCTCAGTGAAAACACACCCTCTTTTCCATTGCTGATGTGCAATTAAAATGGTTTTAGAAATCCTCTTTGACAGTCCAGGGCTTAGCCAAAAATGTAAATGACATTAAAGGAGACAATGAATTTAATTTTGTTTAATGTCCCCTTTCGCTGATTCTCATTTACATCACATTTCCACATAAAGGGCTGACCTTATAAATACTGGCATTTGTTCAGCTTTTGGAGGTAATCACGGTTTTGCAAAAACCAGATGGGAGCACACACATTTTCCGATTTGTTTCTTAGAAGGCCGAGGGAACCACATGTGAGACGTTCTAAAGCTGTGGTCTTTTGTTTCTGGTAAACAACTTGACAACAAGTCAAGTGCACTCTGGGAAATGACCTCGTAGGTGTTCCACAAATGAACGATAACGCAAAGTCATTTAGAAAATACAGGCTCACTAATGAGGGACATAACGGAAAGCTAAGCAAAATTTACATTAGGCCAAAATTTAATTGCATTAACACACGAACAGGTGCGGTGAGGCCTTTATAAATGAGCTAAACGAATAAAAGCCTCCCACAGCACAACCATGTGTGCTGACCAAAAAAGAGACAAGGGGAAAAATAAGGGGAAAAACAAGTCAATGTCATGAATAATTCAGTGGCTGGGCTGCACTCCAAAGGTCAGTGCTCTTTGACCTTTGTGACAGGAAGTGAAAGGGAGTGCCGTAGCTACTGGAATAAATGGAGTTGACATGTTTAGATCTGGTCCAAAATCTGTTTCTGAATGGCAGCATAAATTGACAAGGGATACTGTATGAACGCACATTAAATTCAAAATTCATATATGAGTAGAATACACAGTTTATCGTGCACTTTTTTTTTTCCTCCTGAGTCTCTGTGCATATATTGCTGCAGCTTCTCACTCTACAATGTGACCTCTGAACCCTGACACACAGAATGAGTCATTTTCTCTCCTCTTTCAACAACATGCGCTGTCTTATTACAAAATCCATGTGTAAGCCTGAACAATGTATCTAATCTTTCACACAAGAGAAGACAAAGTCAATATGCAAGAGAGTGAAGACAGATACCAGACCAGGAGAGTCATAGCAAATTGAGTTATGTTTGGTTATACACTACATACACTGTAAATGGGAAATCCATCTAATCAGATATTGGGAACCTCATCACTATAATTCTAAAGACTCAAATTACCGACTGAATAAACCTACACCCCCACTTACTTTAAGGGACCATTAACTTATAAATGTGGCATCAGTAGCAGTGCTGAATTTATATAGAGGAGAGATGATTATAGCGCACTGCAAAGTGGTGTGGTCATAGGCATCACGCTGCATTTAGTTGGTATTTAAAATAACACTAATTAATAACAACATCAACTGCCTCTGAAATGTTTATTTTCTGATTTGAAGCGAGAAGGGGGGAGACCACTTTTCAAGCGCACTATTAAAAAGACACCAGACTTCTCTTTAACAGAGCAAAAAGATATTGAAATCTGAGTCACAACACATAAAAACCTCACCAAATGCAACAAAAATAGGGCCTTTCTTCATCCAAAAATGTGTATGAATAATGCAAGGGCATCAAATGTAAGTGTTGAAATATTTAAAGAGCAAGCAGTGCTGAAACTTTGTGACAGCTGTTGGGCCTATATCTAACCAACTTTTTTTTTTTTTTTTTTTTTAAGAGAATCCTTCCTCTTCAAAAATCTAAGTGAAAATCTGTATCAAAACTCTGAGAGAAAATAGGGTAAACAGATGTCTGGCTTGACCGCAGGAAAATAGGACACATTTGGAATGATAAGTTTCCCAAACTCCGTTGGATATGCCAGATCCATGGGAACGCCAGTTAATGTCTTGCTAGATGCCAGCTAGCTGTGTGCGCTTTCCCCTCTTACCATCTGGGAAAATGTTACAGCGAATGAACGCCATCAATGATTCACTCCAAATCTGTTTCTTAAGGTTCGGCCATGCTACTGTTTCTCTAAGAAATGTGGCAGTGCTAGCTGGTTTTCAAACTGTAATTGTAGACAGATGAGACATGCCTGATTCAACAATCAAACCTCTCCTCTAGGTTTATGTCACTCAACTATGTTCTACTCAATTGGAAATAATCAGTTTCTGCCAGCAGCGACCGCAGCACAGGTGCCTGTAATGATGTGCATGAGAAAATGACAGATGTAACAGAAATGGCTGTAAAACATGGAAGCTTTAACTAAAAGCTTACCCATATGCACACAGGGAATAGTCAAGTAATTGCAGTAAATATTCTTTCATGTCCTGTGTTCTGGTCATGTCCGTAACTCTTTGCTAAACCCTGCAACCTTTCACAGGCACCCCTCTCTGCAAGCCTCCTTTAGTCACTGAGAACCTGTGTGGGTCTGTTAGGGTGAGCTGACGGGCTCATAGTTACGACATGGAGACAATGGGAGGGTCTAATGAGGAACATATGCTTTTGTGTTTCAACAGAGCCGCTCATTGTGCAAGGAAAGGGATACTCTACTCCTATTCAGACTCGTCACAATGAAAATCCGAGCCCTCCCTGAGCCAGTTGAGCTTACAATATCCATCCGCTTCTTTTTTCCCTGTTCTTTTATTCCCACCCCTCTTCTTGACTTTAATTCACCATGCATTCATTTTGCTTATTGTACTTATGTTACATGTTTTTGTCCCACAGATTGAAGAACAATGGTGTGCGAAACTCTAAACAGTAAAAGGCAGCAGAGCGACACAAAGCAAACATGAAAGCAGCGGAAATTAGGCAAAGTAGATGTCTCAAGTTATATGTTAATGTTGCACTCGTTGTCCCTTCGCTAACAAATGCACCTGACTGAGAAATTAAGCAATCAACTTAGAGCAAATATTCTAAACAACGCAGTACTTTTGATGCATATGGCACACCGTAGATGTCAAAAATATCTATAAACATTTAGCCAGAGCCTGAGCAAGAGTATAAATGCTGAAAAATGCAGCGTGCATGCGTACGGGAATCTGCATGTGTGTGGGTGTCTGGCGGCATGAGTGTTTGTGTGCGAATCTGCGTATGTCTACGTGAGTGTCTGTGTGAGTTTGAGTTCAGACAGCAGTAGCTCTGGTAATCCATCCAGGCTCCCAGGGCAGCCAGCTCCTACTTCCTGATGCATGAGAAGCCGCTGGAGTGGAGTGGCAGCAACAACTGCTCAGCCCTATTTGATTACTAATAAGAGAGTTGTCCCCTCTGTCAGATACCAGGCATTCTCCACTAAGCAAACAGTGATTCCGTCTAGTCAAACATTAGCATTGCTGTCTCTCCCTACTACGTGGTGAGAGTTACATTGAGATCGACGCACCCCCTACCTCACCTTTATATTTGCCACCTCCTCACACACACACACACACACACACACACACACACACACACACACACACACACACACACACACACACATCCTCACACACAAGCTCACCCAACTGCTTAAACATATTCAGGTTCAACAGGATACTTAATTCGCACTTTGAGGAAAAATGACAATACCTAAAAGAGGGCTATTTATTCTGCCTCTTTAGAAAGTGATGAAGGTAATATAATTGCGGCAGATGTAACTTCCCTGAAGGTGCACAGCAGAACAGCAGACATAAAATGTTTATCCCTTCTAAAGCGAAACTTTAATGGCATCTTGCTCACAGCTAACTTGAGAGAAGGAAACAGTCAATGAAAAACAACTATTGACAGTGTAAGCATCACCGCCGTAAACAAAGAGGGGAAGCCAGCCAAATAAATGTGAAGTTGCCTAAGCTAATTAGGTGTATTCCCAGCATGATCCTCTAGTGATTGAACCACCTGTGATTGAACAAACCCTATCCAGGTGGTGACCGCCCCTCAGTGCACCAGTACCTGGGAAAGACACCCCTCAGCCACTCACACAGAATCACCCACAGTTCCCACACTGTGGGCTGGAAGATGCAAGTCAGCCCAACTGGGCCGTCTGGCACGCTGGGAGGGAACTCATTTGTTCACAAGCTCATCAGTGTGTCTGCTCATCCACTCAGTCACTCATCCATTTAGTCACTCCGTCACTCACTCATTCACTTACTCATCCCCAGTTCACGAAACACAGTAGAAGCTGCACACAGAGCGAGCCTACCTGTCAATGATCACAGGGTCTGATGGGGTCTCATTCCTGTTTCCACAGCTTTTCTTGTCACAGCATCGGCTAGAAAAATAGACAGTGTGTTTCAGTAAAGGCATTACTTTGCTAAATAAATAAAATAAATAAATAATGCAGACAAACCACATACATTTATTAAGTGCCTTGGAGTGGTTTTGATATCGGGAAAAAAAATTGCCCTGAGATTTCCTTCACTCAATCTATCCATTCCATTGATGCTGATGGCTGATAAAAATGGTGAAAACAACATGTTGTGTTGTTTGGCTTAGTGTTGGAGGGGAGGGGAGTGGGGATTGGGCCAGGAGGCAGGGGAGTCACTTTTCACAGCTTCAGCTTTTGTTTACCTCTAATTGCCAAGCTGCTATTTCTGAGGGAGATGCAAGGTGCCACCCTCAACCAATATTTCTGCGGGGCATTTATCAATTATGGCCTCAAAAGCACTAATCTATCTTACACCACATGTTCCAACCATCTCCTTCCTAAGCCTATAGCTAGCTGCCTTTCAATTCTTTGATTGGAAGTTGAATCAGAACTGCAAAAATAAACAAATACATCATCCCAGCTTGCATTTGAAATGAAAACATATAAACATATGTGAATAAGACTGATTTACGCCATATGGTGCGGAAAGAAAAACAAAGATTTTGTGCAAAGCTACTGTCAGTCAAGCAAACATTATTTAAATATGTCTGATTTACAATACTTTCTAGCAGCAATAATAAAGATATAGCAAAGGTGCTTAAAAAGAGCAAAGGAAAAAAGATCAAAGAGTAGTATATTACTTGACTAAAAATATATATATAGGATATAATAAGATAAGATATCAAAGGATTATTATACTTTAACTTGTTCTTATTATGCTTATCTTCTTATGTATATTAGGTAGCACTTAAAGCAGTTCATTATTCTGCAGCAAAACACACTTCCTCTTGACATAAAAATATTACCTCTAGAGCACAAGCATATTCAACGTGTCACAAATAAGTGATGGATGCATGTATAAATTGAGCGTGAGTGATGAGTTTATGCATGGAAAAAGACAAATCATTCTCAGCTCTCATGCTGCACTTGCTCTCAACCAGTAACTTGAACAATGCACCGGTGCAACAAAGGAGAGGTTAACCGACAGTATCCGAATTCAATGTTCACAAAGCTCATGCTGAGCTCAACAATAACAACAAAAGACGTTTTTCCTTTTAGTATCAATGACACCGCTGAATAGCAGCGGAATATGAGAGGTTGAGATTTATGTGGTTAAATGACGCTAAAAGGCTCGCTGATCATTGTTGACAGGTGGGATCAACCGAGAACTGACTTTGTGTTAAGAGAAAAAAAAAAACAACTAATGCATAGCATGAGACATCTACACATAACTTAACAGAAAACACATTGTCTCTGGCAGGCTTACATGATGCCATAAGACTGTCAAAATTTGAAAATGAATGTTAACAAAAAAAAAAAATCAAGATTAAAAACGCCTTATGTACTTGTCTCACTCGACTGTTTATTAAACATCCAAACTGCCTCCACTAAAAAGACACTCAGCTCAACCTCAGTGTATTTTCACTGTCATATTCAAAGCGTAAGCATCATATTCACATCAAAGTTGAATCACATCATATCAAAGTTGGAAATGACAGCAGCTTTTTCTGTGCTTGCTGAAGGACCACAGGACAGGAAACTCAAGCTTAAATTGCTGCATCACATCATGAGTGTCAAAACTTATTGAGGGGGAGGGAATTACTTTTTGCCTGTATCTGCAAAATGGACAAAGCAAAAATAATGCTTACCTGCACATAATTTCATGGGTAAGAAGAACTCTGCACATTTCTGGATTTTTGTCTTGGCCCTCATAAACTATAGCCTTTGAAGGGAAATGACATGGAAATAAAATGAAAACACACTCATCACTTAAACACACACAAATTCATGAATAATTACAAAAACATATCTGCTAGTTTTTTTGTTTTGTTTTGGGCTTTTTCTTTTTTTTTTTTTGCACTTAATAAAATAAATCAGTGTATGAACAGACATGGTGTTAGGACAAGAAAATAAATTACATGAGTGCAAAGGCTAAGTAAGAATTATGGTTAAGATAATCACAGCAATTCCCCAGTGTTGTAAATTACAATAATTAATAAACAAAATCTAAATTAATAAACAATGTAGCATTTAAAAAAATAAAAAAACAGGAATTTTCAGTATTAATAAGAATAACAATATTTTAGAAGCAATGCTTGTAAAAATTATATAATTATAAAACACAATGGAACAGATAATTATAATAATATTAATTCAGTTGTATTTTTTTTTAATCTAGATAATATTCAGTGGCTCAGAGAAGGAGAGGGAGAAGAGGGGGAGAGAGATTTTCATAAGGAGAGATCCAATAGAAGTGTCATCAATATGCTTATAATCTGGGGATATTTGGGGGAAAGTGTTAATGGGCAATCTGTTGTTTATTTTGAGCCGCTAACAATGATCTTTCTGTGGATAAAAAGCGGTGTCTGGCGGTACGGTTGAGTAATTTTTGAGCATTGGCTGAAACAGATGGCGTGGAGCTATCAGTTCTGCCGCTCTTCTCTCCCTCCCTCGATCCCTCCCTCCTTCTTCCATTTCTAAGGATAGACACTTCACTCCCTCGTACTGAACCGGCACCAAGTGTAAATACAACCGAGGGACAGCATTATTGACAAAATACTGGTTCAGGACAACAACACAAAATTGAATTATTAACAGCATTTTAAACATCTTTTTTTTTTCTCTGTGTGTGTTTTTTTATTTTTATATATATATATTTTTTTTTTTGCCATACATAAATTGCAGTGTATTTTTCTTTTTTTTTTTTTTGGGCTCGCTTCAGGCCAATATCAAAGTGTGACTTTGAGAAAGTGACATATCTGAACCAGGTCGCATCTCACTCTCGCTTTTAAAAGCTGTCCTACTTGACCTGATCTGATGGATGTCTTTTTCCCTTCTTCGCCTTCTTCTATTTTTTTTTTTTTTTTTTCTGGGAAGCGGGCGATTATCTATATTGGTCTGATTTATGTCGCTATTTGCAGCTGTAGAAACAGAAATCCATAAATTGCTTGTTCTGCGTCATTGACTCTGATCATTCGCACAGGAATGTTGTCTGTGACCAGTGGCCCAGGCTTCACGGCTCTATTCACAATGCTCTACCTTAACCCTGCTTTTAATAGCAAAACCAGAGCTGGAGAGCTGCAGTAATGATGTCTGATTTTATTTCCCTAATTATAATTAAGTTCGCTGACCTGTGCGTCGACTTAAAGCGCGCACAAGACCTTAATAATACCAGTGTGTGCTTTGGGCTCTGGGTTAAAAGTCACCCAAATGTGTGTTTGTGTGTGAGTGTGAATGTGAATGTGAGTGTATGTGTGTGTGTGTGTGTGTGTGTGTGTGTGTGTGTGTGTGAGTGTGTGTTTCTCTTAAATTCAACTCAGCAAAAAATATTAACATTTATATATAAAAATGTAATAGTTTATGCAAATTCTAAAATGAGTTTAGAGCGTCACCTTTGACTCTTTGCAGGAAAGTCAAATCAGATCATATGGAGCAGACGTACTGTTGAAATTTTAATGTTGGACAAACTGAGCCTACAAAGAAGCCCCAAGTCTGTCAGGGTGAAATTCACTTTAGACTCCTGCAATATGATATGACCAAACGTAAACAGTCAAAATGGAAGTTGTCTCTCCTTGTTATGACGGTAATTTGATTTTATTTGTGGCACAAGTGCATTTTGCAAAGCACGTTTTGCAAAACATTTTTTTTTCCCCCCCTGTTGGTAGTGTATCTCAGGGGTGACAATTTGCACGGCATGTTAAGGTTTTTGCACGAGTGAACCGTGGATGTGGATAGGGTTAGACTGTGCGTAAATACAAGTGTTAACAACAGCTTACCTGCTTCGTCATGGAATCGATTAACCGTATGTAAAGATCCTGTTCTGTTCTGACGCCTGGGAAGAAGAAGAAGAAGATGATGATGATGAAGAAGAAGTAGAAGAATAATAAGAAGAAGCAGAAGAAGAAGAATTAGAAATTCAGCAATTAAATAAAATAAAGCAAAAAAAAGTTTAATGACACGCTATAAAATATTTTTAAAGTTTTTTCATTAGTCTTTATTTTTTAATAATCACACAGCCTCTAATATTATTATTGTTGTTGTTATTAATATGATATTATTGTGGTTGTTATTATTAATAATATTACTAGAATTATTGTAATATTTTCCATGTATGCACCCAAACTGTTTTTGTATTTTCCACGTGTTTGCACAGTATTGATGACCGTTTAACTCACCATTGCTGTACAATAACTGTAGTTTGTAATGTATCCCATTGTTAGTTTTTTCACTGGTTGGTTCCTGCAGGAGACAACAGTTTATGAAAAACAACATCCACATTAAAAAAATAAATTAATTTAAAAATAAATAAAAAATACCTGTCTATTATTTACACATATATGTGCGTGTTAGGCAATAATTATATATATACATATATATATATATACTCATAGTTTCTGTGCAAAAGAGAAAACGTTTTAGTTCATAACAAACGACTCTCTGTCATCAACGAATTGAGCTTTTTTTTTTTTTTTTTTTTTTAATCAATATTACACGTGAGTTCCCCTTTAGTACCCCCATTGCCATTTGAAGAACATAATTTCGATACATGTGCTGATAGGGGTGCATGTTTTCTAAAATACAGCGCTTACTTTTTCTTTCTCCACAAAGTCCACAAAAGCTGTCCTTTCGATCTCCACGGGCTGACCCTGTCTGTCATACAGCGCCAGGACGAAATGGAAAAAATTGGATTTTCTGAGGTTGGAAGGGGGCTGCTTTTCATAATGTGCCCGTGCCAAGCCGACACCGCTGCGGGGAGAAAACAAGAGACCATCTCGGTTAAGCACCGGACACCGGGGATACTAAGATGATGGAGAAGCTTGATGGAGGAAAAAAAAAAAAAAACATTGGAGATGCAGAAGCACGCTGGAGTAACGGAGGGGGAAGATTTCTTGATTTGTCACAATAATGGGTAATCTGATGTAATGAAAGAAGGGAAAGCCGAAGGGGGGGCATTTATTGGGAGACCGTAATTGATACAGAGTATTCAGGGGATTGAGGGGTCGATATGATGAGGAGGGAATGCGTGAGAAAAATCAGATGCTTTTGGCATGCGTACCTTTGGGCGGCTGTGTTTGCATCCACCACCCCAGCTGTGTGCATCCAGGAGCGGCTCAGTCCACCCAGCGGTTCCTCCTTCATCGTCGTCCCACCCCGCGGTATAGTTTCCTGAATCCCAAACATTTAGGACAATTTGCGTGAAAAAGAGCCTCCTGCGAAATTAAGGAAATAAACGTCCAAGCGCGTTATCCTTCAGGGTTGTTGTTGTTGTTTTTTCTTTCTTTCTTTTTTTTTTTTTTCTTTTTTTGTCACGGGATAAGTAGCGAGAGAGCCGATTCAGACTTGCGAGGGAAAACCCGGTCCACAGGTCTTGCCTCCCTCTTCAGTCCGTCCGATGTGAACAATTCTCAAAGTGCTGTACTTAGTTAGAGCGGTATCCACAGACTGGAAAAGTGAATTGTTCAATAGACAAGAATTTTTTTTTGTGTTGCTATTGTTCCTCTTTGTTTTTCTTTTTCTTTTTTTTTCGCGTCTTTTTTTTTTTTTTTTGTGCTATTCACAGAAAAATCGATGGCAGTTGTTTGTGTTTGTGGGTGATGCTGCTCTCAAAGTGCCCACATCCCTGAAGCACCGCATCCAAAACCTTCAGGACTTCTTGTTGAATAAAAAACCCACTCCTGAAAAGGTGCTGCTGCTTCTCCACAAGACAAACACAGGCAAAGGCTGATCACCAGTGGAGGTGTTCCTAGTACACAGGAGAGGTGGATAAGGGGCCCTTTCGCGTCGTGCAGGATGGATGGGAACATGCAAAACTAAGCCCTCTTTCCCCGAGGACTGAAATCTTTCCCGGGAGCCAAAACTCTAAACCCACGGGAGAGGCGCTGTCAGAATATGACGCTGAAGGGGCGGGGTTTTGACCAAATATGGAGCGCTGACGGTTCCTGTCAGGCAGTGGCGCTCCACTGTACGGGTACAGCCCTATAGTGCAGCAGCCTGAGAACACTCATTCGCTCCACTTTTCCTCTTGCTTAGGCCCTATATGTGGTGAGTTTGATTTTTTTAATGATATGGAAAATTCAACGGGGTGTAACCATCACACATAATCAGGAAAAAAAAAATAATAATAAAATAATCCATGATAATAATATTAATAATTACGTAAAAGTCAGAATTTCTCAAAGCGTGTTTTTTTTTAGATGGCCTAATGAATGCAAATGTTGTGATTTATCGTTTTTATACTAACTCATAAATTGTAGTAATTTTTATATTTATTCGATTTAATTTCACTATTATTACTATAAATTGACTGGATGAGATAATTTATTCACTAATGCATCGGAAGCATCTCTGTTGCTCTGTGAATACAGTCCATAAATCATATTTCAACAATTACAAGTTGTTGTTTTTTTTCATAAATCTTATTACAGTGTGCATTTTAAACTGTGCTGCGCGTTATTTTTTTTCCCCTTTAATTAAAATGCAATTAATATGACGCAGATTTCAAAGATTAAGACATGATCAGAAATCTATTAATTTACATTAGCAGTTGATTGGAAAACAACAGTTGATTATGTGTCATTTGTTTTGTTGTGACTGGCAAAGCAGATTATTATTATTAGTTTATTTATGGTAGTTTGCATAAAATATGTAGGGAATTTAACCATCACTCATATTTTATAAGCATCTATGAATGTCAGTGTAACTCAGTTCCATCGCTAAGAATAAACTCAGATCCTTTTTTAACCACTTTAAAAAAAAAAAAAAAAAAAAATTTTAAATCAAATCACAGCCACAGTGTCTGAAGGCATTAAAAGAAACTTAAAGGAAAATCATGGTGCTGTGTCTTCTTTATTTCATGCACGTCCTGCAAAATCTGAAACAATCAGAAATATCTTAATCATTTTTAAAAGCCAACTACACGTACTACTACATGTCCGATTGAGTCCGAGAGGGGCAAGCAAGCAATTCGGTTCATTAGTGGTGAAAAGGAGGAGAGGATGGAGGGAGAGAGGGGAGGGTGCGAGGAAGAGAGATGTGTGCTATATCCTGAGCAATCTATCTAGCTGGTGCTGAGGGTTAATAGCTGCTGCCAAAGATAAGTGAATTATAAGCTGTTGCTTTCACCTCTACACGATCTATTTCTAAATTGCCCAGTCACAAAATGAGGGTGTGGATTTTTAAAGATATTTTTAAAATTATTAAAAAAAAAAAAATTAAATAAAAAAAGTTAAGTTTAATTTTTTTAGAGAGACATCAATGAAAAAAATCAGAAAGGGGGCCTCTGATAATTTTCCCTCCTCTTAATTCACCCAAGAAACAAACCGAGACGCATGTTTGTAAATGTTTTGTCTGTTCCACCGAGATTGCAAATATCTTTTTTGCACAGAACTCTGTTTTTTTGTTTGTTTTTTGTTGTTTTTTCTTTTTTTTTTCTTTTTTTTTTTTTGCACGTTTCAAGTCGCTTATTAGAACTTAACCCCTGATTACACGCACCAAGGCGATTTAAATCTGATTATCAAATTAGGAGACTTTGAGACAAATCCTCTTAGATCTGATACTGTTGACTGGAGAGGGAAAATGGATCTCCACACCCGTCACGTAGGTAACGATGCTGTCCTGAAAGGGAGTTTTAAACCGTATTTGACAACAAATGCAGCTGCCCCGCTATTTCAGAAGATATTAGACGAAAATGAATGCAAATCTGTGTGCAGGAGCCATCTGGACGTGGAGAGAGGGAGTCAGCTGCTCCACACACTGAGGCGCGGAGCCTGAATCCGTCTCAGCTCATTCTGTGGGATCATCTGTGTGGTGGGCTTACACCGTGGAAAATGCGCTCTCCATCATTAGGTGAAATGTTAGCATCAAAATAAAGGAAAATGTTGATCCCCGTTTGTTTTAGTGATTGCATGCATGAAAACTTTGCACATCAGGCGTGGAACTAAGAGGATCTGATAGTGTGTTTTTTTTTTTTTCTTTTCTTATTTCTCACTTATAAATAGTCTGGTTCTCAACACGCTGGAGGTAAGTGATGGGTGACAAGCAGTGGAACAAGTGCAAACTATTTTGCCTTGGACATATTGAGCCATGCTCGTTTAAATGACCGGCTGATGACACAGGGGGGGCTGTTATCTCATCCTTCTATTCACTGGCCACAATGAATGAACCCCCAAAGATTCGGGCCTGACCATTGATATAAAACCAAACTCCTCAGGACGCGTGGCTCCCAATAAAAATGTACAGGGTGACTTCGAAGACCTCCCGTCTCGACGGGACGAGCCTCCTCCGTATTGAGGGTGACGTCTTCTTTTTTGTGTGAATTTACGGGGCGAGGCCCTCATGATCTCCTTAAATTTGCATGTAAATGGCGACATCAGCCTATACGCGTGCCAGGGGCCAGCGGGCCTCCCAGATGTCAAGGCAAAGTCAATCAGCCGGCCGCTGCCCAGCTGTCCATCGATGCACTTTATTGGGACAACACTTTCATTATGCTCACCTGCATTGTTTCCTAATGGATTGATTGGAAAAATAAATTAATTAATTAATAAATAAAAATAGAGAGGAAAAAAAAACAAGTCTTATTAGCACATACCAAACAAGTTCGCTCATGGTGTTATCACATAGGTTGTTTTAAAGCGATCCCTTTTTTCGATTAAATATTAATCAAATACGCCTACAGTTACGCATCATTCCAAATTCCATATGCCACAAATAGGCTGTCAGCCCACATGCTTGTTTACAGCTCACATTGTTTAGACCTAAAATATTTTGTTTAGATGGCAACCTCTTGTATTGCGTTATGCATCTATTTATATAATTATCCATTTATTTATTTATATCTTTAAATAGTCACAACAGCCACCGCTACAAATATATATTTTAATCTCAAGACGATCCATTCTTGGAGGATTTCTATCACTTGTAGCTTTTATTCTAACATGTTCCAACTTTATAGAGTTTTTACGCCACGCCTGATCAAGTAAAATTATCTTTAGAATTATTTTTTACTATTTATTAAATTATGAAAATGGTGTTATAAGTCGAATGTAAACGACTTTAAATTACGTTCAAATACAAAACATGCAGAAACTTTGCTGCAGATTATGCAAGGCCCAGTGAGCGCACGTCGGATATTTGAAGTCACAACTAAAATGATCATATTAAGATATAGTTTTCGCGTTATTTTTTTAATTAGAGGAGTAAAACCCAAACGGCCAGGAGTGATGAGATCAATCATATAGGCTTCTCGTGTCAAGTAGTTATAGCTGATAGACGGACAGCGCCCCTCGTTGGTTACACTTGAGATCATTGTGTCGATATGAGGCAGCTGTGTTCTTCAGTGACAAGATAGCTAAGTCTCAACATAGGTTTATCTAACACCTACATCTGCAGCGATGTCCAAAAAGTGCATGCATGTTTGCAGCCCGAATTACGCCAGATTGCACAACAATATTTTGCATATTAAATATTTGCAGACCTGCGTGCATAAATCTAATAATAAAAATAAAATGAAATGAAATAAAAATGCACAGCTGATGTATGTAGAAGAAAAAAAAATAACAGCGCGGGATTGTTTTCCATGCGCAATTTAATATGCGGCGTTATTGTTATTTTATTATCATAATCATTAATATTCTAATTTTCATTGTTATTGTGATGTTTATTATTATTGCTGTAATATTGTTGTTGTTTGTTGCTGAACGGTCCACTTGCGCACATTTTTGTCAAAGTGCACTTTTAATACAGATTTGTCTCAAATAAACACAATGCTACTTCCCTGACACAGCTGTGTGACCTCACATTTCGTCACTAACTTCTGTCAGAGTGCTCATGTTAATTGTGTGCAGTGGTGAGTTCTGTCAAGGGCATTGCCCGTGCGCACAATTTGCATTTCCATTCTGCTGTGGAAATGATGAGAGAGTTTCTGCGCGGTTTAGAGCCTCGCGGCGCAGTCTGTGGGCGAATTACATTTAAAGAAGGCGAGAGAAATTAAATAAGAAACCGAGACCACTTCAGGGCTATTAACATCTAAAATATCCCCTGGAAATTTAGACCAAAATACACATGACCAAATACCCTGGATACCATCGCTCTTGCAGCCACGTCTTCAACTGCGTCCATCACTGTTTTGTAGGCCTGTGTGAAATTATTTTTTTTTAAACTTATTACGCCGTCACTCATTTCTCACTGGTGGTGATGGAAATGAATTTGATCACTCTGAATCGGGCCATATTTACTTATAATAAAAGTGACCTTACGCCCAAAAAAAAAAAAAAAAAAAAAACGTTCTGTCAGGGAGAAAAACAGGTGCAAAAATCTGACTTATAGGTCTATTAAAAATCTCATCAGTAAGTATGATATGGGCACATGTTGCATCGGGCAATGTGGCCTCTAAAATGGGAGGCATCAGCTTTAACCTTGGCTTTTTTAGAGCCATGTGCGCCTGCCTGTATATGGCCAAACAAGCGCCAGGCTTTGCCACTGCACTCAGGAGAACTTTAATTCAACCGCTGACCCCTCTGATTGAGCTGCTGCCAACCTGCAGCGATACTGCCTCACCTGCAACAGCCCAAAAATTCTCAAGTCTCTTACATCAAACGGAACTTTTTTTTTTTCCTACATGTTGCACTAGTTACCTCTTGCACACCTCTAACTAAAAAAAATAAAATAAAATAAAATCACCAAAATGATACAGATGTGATTGGCAAGGTGCCTCCAGTAAGGCAATGGACTGGAATGTACGATTTGATTTTTAGACAGAGATCCTTATTAATATTGAACTGTGTTACTATTAACAGAAATGTTAATTATGATGTCAAGACAGAGACCAAGTCAAGGTGAAAGCTGCACAGCAATAGCTAAAAATAATCCATGCCAGCTAGAGTACAGTGTGATCCTGCAGAGGAGTGTTACTGGCAAGGGACCTTTTTGCTGCAACAAAGAGGTGGAAAAGAGGAAGTAAATGAATTAGAGTACAAGCCAGATTTTGTCTTTGTTTCATCCACACTTGTCCTGTCCCTATTTTCCAACCTCTCCCTTTTCCTTGCTTTTGGAAGTGCTGCAAATTGTATAATGCTGGTCTTTGTTCTACAGAGTCAAGCCACATGAATAGCCGTCCTGAGCACACACAAAAACACACTGACAAACTGATCATCTTAAAAAAGCAACGCCCTGGTGCTCACTTGGCCTACTTTCCACAGCAGCACTGGGACGTGGGAAGAGGAATAGAATTCAGGGGAGGATGTTCTTCCACTCTGGGAAACATTCAGTATAGCAAGTGTGATGCACATAAACATAGCCTTTGCATTGTCAACCTTAGACCGCATTTGCCCCAGATAACTAGTCCCCATGTGCTAGACTATTCTCTTTGACTTTGCAATTGAAATCCTGAGAAGATTATGCCAAAGCTAAAAGAGGCAAACTCCAGGGTGGGATTTCAATTGTCAATTCCTGTTGGATTTAATAGCATTATGACATATAGTACACCATCTGTTACGCTTCCTGTTACTAGGTCTACGTCTGCAGGAGTGGAGCCTGCTGATGTCAACATCACTGCAACTAAACCTCTGGTTTTGAATGAACGGCAATAATCAATTACAAATATTTTCTTCCTCTAGCTCTCTTCTTAACAGATATGCCACTAAGCACCGGGGTCTCCAGGTTACAAAGCACAAGGGTACACAGGGAAGGTGCAGGAAAGTAACCACTCCTAACTTTAGCTAAACAGACTTCCTGAAGCGCTAGATAATCTGAGGCTTCTACGAACACCGCCTAACCAAATGTCGACATCTGTGAGGGTGTGCATAAAGAAAAGCTCCTCAGAGAAACGGGGGATAATAATCTTAGTTCCCCCTCACCTTCAGCTTGCCCATAGGGGTTTAAAAGGGAGATGAAGAAATCCTATGTAAACATGCCAAGTCAAATTTTCACTTGAAATGTGACATGAAGGCAAAGGGCAGCCTCGGTGCATCTCTAATGTGGTTCCATTACTTGAGTTATCAGAGCCCCTGGATGTAAACAATTGATGTATTCAGTCCGTGGTTTGAGCACTGACTCACCGTGCACACTTTAAACACCTTCTTATCCACAACTGTACGTTTAGTGCATAGGTGAAGAGCCCCAAAAAAAGTAAACAGAAAGCTTGTACACAAAGAGAATCTCTGTATTCAATGTCTTCCATAAAGTGAGTTTTGCTCTCCTGAGAAACATACAAAGTTTGAGCATCTGTTCCATCATGTAGTCTTTGTTGAGAAATTAAATATTGAACTGATCTAGTGTACCATGAATGTTTCACTCACATAGTGATTAGACAGACTGGAGAGGCAAGACATTGCAGCACTTTACACCCTACTTTAATATACTGTGCTTGTTGTTCTTGCCTTTAAGTGTTTTATATTCTAGATTATATCGTTGTTGTAGAAAATGGGTTTTAATGCTGTTCCAATTAGACCTAACATGCATGTCTAATTATAGTACACATACATACACACACGAGCAAATTTACATGCACACAAGCACATCATATTTTCTTGTGCACAAGCACAATCACCCAGTACACAATAAGCGCTACGAGTGTCGTCCATCTGATAATGCACATGAATATAATTGGAAAAAAGAAATTATAGTTTTGGTTTTATGATTCAATTAGGAACTCACAATTTTATGTTTATACCTATCAAACAGAAAAGTCAAAAGACCGCACAGGTAATGATTTAAATTAGTTTTCTTGTTTGCAGTAAAGGACAAAGGATATCACGTTTCTTACTTGATCATCCTTTGCTCCAAATCAACAATTACCTAAGAGCAAGCCCTAAATGATTTTTTTTTTTTTTTTTTTGAGATTAACATTTTGGATTAAATGAGCAGACCAAGGTAACATGCGAGCAGGGGAAGGAAACGGTATCATCACAGAGATCATAAAATGGTGTCGTGAGTAGTCTTTTGTCCGGGACCATAGGAGAGTTCTGTTGCTAAAGGGAAGGACAAAAGCAGAAGGCGCCACGGGTATAAGGTTCCCCTGAGCAACAATGCTGAAAGTTTCAACTTGCAGCACATGGGTGTAACTTTAACTGGAATACTGTTGATCAAAGACTCACAAACAAAGTGGGTGGAAATGCTGGAGGAGTGTCTGTGCTGAAGTGAAGGACAGGTTCACTGGAGAGAAAGCGGGGAGACACCATTTATGAAACACAGACCAGGCAATCAAGGCTAATTACTGAAACTGTGTTTAGTGAACTCAAAGGGCAACATGATTCAATTAAGAAAATTGATGTGTGCTTTTTGCTCATTCTGAAAAATAATATTACCTTCATGAAATGTGTCAAAACAACCTCATCAACCCTGAATCCAAATTAAATGAATTTTAACAAAGAGAATGAATGTTGTCAGTACTTTCTTTGCACCTACAAAGACAAATGTACAGATTTTTTTTTTTTTTTTGCCTGTGCACTAGTGAGTCTCAAATATTCATTTTCACACTGCCTTCACTTGTCATCTTTCAAAGAGTGGGAGAATTATGCTGTTCTGCTTCTTTAAATAAGAAACACAGCCTTGAAATTTGTGGGGCTTAAGGCAACTCATCAGGTTAGATCAGTACAATGTGGATGTGTAACCTTTACACTGCAGTTGAACCTGCACATACAAGTGTTATGAAAGGTCCCTGTGGCACTCTGCTCTTCTGACATGGATTTGAAGACTTGCCACTTTATTAGCTGCTAAGCCCCCAATACTTGTTCTATATAGTGGAGGCCTATGTTATGAGCTAGGATCTCATTGTCTAGCGTTATTAGAGAAAGAGTCTGCAGCACTCTCTCTTGTCCCCTCGAGAGAATAGTCTGACTGTTTGAAGGGAAGCTACAAGTGCAATTTAACCCATCTTATTTACAATATGATCTGTTACAAGGACATCATTGCTGCAAGGATTCACATCTAATATACTGTATCTCCTCAACATGATTCCTTTTTGTTTTCATTGATTTGGGAGAACATATTTTGTTTAAAGTTCACCTGAGCCTTAAAAAAAAAAAAAAAAAAATCTCAGCTAGCGTAGAATGTAGATTTACCAAATACTTTGGTGATACTTTGCTGGAATTTATGGCATTAGGTTAATATCAATTTTTAATAATATGGTGGCGTCCAAAACAATACAAAGAGGAGTAACTTCATTTAAAGGTCAAACAGTTAATTAATAAATTCAAGTGGGCTATTTTCTGTGATACTTATCAACTTTGCTTTAGCTTGGGGAAAACATGCACTTTGTGATCATCACTTGTGTCAGCAGCTCGCACTCATCCTCCAAAATGGAAAGTGTCCTTTGGCATTGAATAATAAGTGCCATAGTGCCATCTAGTGCACAAATTGCCACACTGACATGGGACAGGCTGAGTAAAAGACACTGTACACTACCTATACATACACATTTACACCATTATAAAAGAGGCTCCTGCTGGGAAAAAAAAAAATACTAAAGATTAAAACTAAAGGATGGTACAGCATTTAAAGGGGCTGCTTATGTGAACTGTAGCGTGTGGTATAAATACACTGAATGACCACACAAAAAATTTCCACTCGGGGGAAATAAACAAGGAGACAAAGGTTTGTCTTCGAAGCCAAGTCTTTGACAACCTTCAGTTGCAGAGAGCCGCAAGGATAATCTCTGTCAGACAATAAGACAATGTTGAAGGCTGTGCATGCAAATTACACTCTGCCATCTAAATTACAAAGACATACACAGACCTCTAGTCATCAGGCCTCATATCTCATCCATCGGGCCTCCTGGCTGTTAGGTTGCCAGTGGATGCTATAGAAACAACAGAACAGAAATAATAAGAAAAAACACATGAGCCAAAACAAGAGTCTTGAATAATTGATTGTGTTTGTCTTTGCTGTTTGTGTGTGTGTGTATGTGTGTGTGAGCAAGAGTTAAGACTGAGGGTCTGGACACAGCTCATGCCCCTGAGCAGAGCAGACACATCCACTGGCCAATGGTTTGAGTTAAAAATCTGTCTGATGGACCAAATGTGGGGGAAGGGTATGTTTGTGCTAACATGTGTATAGGTATTTACGTCCGTGTCTGTGTTGTAAATTCACACTAAAAAAAGCACAAGACGAGTGTTTGATTTTGTGAAAAACACACTTGAACATTACGAGGAGTTCCCTTTAAACCCTGGACTATAAATTGTGTTTGCACACTGTTACTGGCTATTAAAATGAAGAAAAGATTTTCTGGACAAAAAAAGATCTGGTTGTTAAATGGCTCAAGAATAGGTATGTTGTAAGATGTTAGAAAGTCAATATACCTTCATTTTGTCTGTGCTGGTAATGAGCCATATTTTCTGGGGAAAATGGCTGCTTCTCCGGAGGCACCATGTCTACTGAATGTGGCCCTGATCCTGGATAAAACAGAAGGCTCACCAATCAATCTCTCCAGGTTGCCCACAGCCAGAGAAAGCAGCTGCACCACATGTTTGCCTTGCGCGATAGCGACAAGTTAACATACGGGCAGCACAGTAACCATCCACAAGCAGCCTCTAGCTGTCTTATAATGAATTCCCACAGGGATGGGGAACTATCAGAGTCAGTGGTGTTACTGGAGGCTCGGAATAAAGTCAACACCTCTCCTTATACCTGATGAAGCTACGGCAAAGCACACACACATTCACACACATGTACACTGCACTGAAGTTGTAAAAATGTGGAAAATCCAATGTACACAACAATTAAGATATGCAGTTTATTAAATCACAAATTAGGCCTAATCCAAATGTTTCTCCTGCACGCAGAGATGATTATTTTCTCTTTGGTTTTAAAAAAAGCGCGCTAGAACTCCAGCTGCAATTTTCTCCACTCTAATTTTTGGTATAATACACAGCACATATTTTTAAAAATTGATTTTCTAGGACCTCTGAGAATTCATGTAATATTCAAAATCTCCTTGTTCAATAAATTGTGCTTAGATTAAAAAAACAAAGAGAAGCAAATTTGTATTTAACATTCTTTTTTTTGTGGTGTTCCTCTTTGTATTTGGACAGATATTATGTGGTAGGACTATATGAGGTGTGATTTAATATTCTGAAATTTAGAAAAAAAAAAAAAAGAAAGAGTATTTGTACTATCCGACAAAGAAATTGATACCCTATCCCTAAAGACACTAAATGTGTTTAATTCATAGTAAAATGAACAAAAAAGATCCATTTTGTTCCTCTAATTATTATTATTTTTTTTTAGAAAACTCTGAGGAAGTGATGCAGTTACATATGTTTTATGTAATTCTCACCTATATATAATTATACTATTGAGGTTGTGTGAAGTTTTTAGGGATAGCCATTCCTGAAATCATTTTTCAAAGCACAGTCTATCATTTTTATTTCTGTTTCTTTGACCAACTAACTTGTACCAATACTGCAGGTACAACTTGGTCCACCTTTATATATAGATACTGTGTTTCTAACCTCCAGGCCTCTGCTCTGCTTCTTCCCAAGGGATGCTGTGTGAGTGATGAGAGGGATGTGGAGCTTGGGAGAAACCGGGGAGAAGGTTTTGGTGAGATTTGGTCCAGGTCTTTCAGGGTACATCCCTATTTATTCACTTGCCACCTCCAGGACAATCTGCAGATGCAGAAAACAAATAAAGCTCAAAGGCACCATGTGCACAACATTATCCAGGGCTATATTCCCATAATCACAGTTAATGTCAGTGTGAATAATTAGCTTCAACAATACATGTGACCTGCTACATTTGGTTAAAAACATGCAATTATGACACAATGATATTTCAGATTAAGCATAAATAAAGGGTATTAAAGCATCCGGACTGTGAGATTTATTCATTTATTTTTTTTTAGTTTTTGTTGTTGCTTTTCTTGGGAATTAATTACCTGTTTCGTCTGTATCAAAATGTTAAAACAAATCAACAAGGGGATTTTTATTTTGTCAAGAAATGTGGCACAGTTATTCCATATATCTCGCTCTGAACATCAGCATTTCCTTTTTTAAAGAATGTGACTTTATTTATTGCACAATCAGCCCCTGTGGGCCGTCCTTCTCCTCCCAGTTCTTGACAGCTCCCACCCCTCAGAGATCGCTGTTTACAGAAAATAAGCATAAAACTAAAAACTAACTACCACAGCAGCATCTATGCCTTTTTTTAATATATATATATTTTCTGCACCCTGGTTTTCAGCACATATTGACAAAAACAAACACTCAGCATACAGATTCTGAGCAGAAAATCTTGAAAGTTTGCCCCACATAAAAAATATCTACTATTTGATGAAACCTTTATGGACAACAAGAATTACAACTTGGGAAAAAAAATGGGTTAACAGAACCTTCATATTTTCTAGAATAAGGGATGATTAATGTAAGTAACAAATAATTTAACATTTATATCTACATCTATTTGGGGAAAATGTCAAGGTCAAGATCATCAGGATTGTTTCAACACTTCTTGTAGTGACCTCAAGCCACAGTTTGTTAGCTTATTTAATTTCTCTTTTTTTCTTTCTTTTTAATGTGACATAAATCTTTATGTTTCATATGTTGGATTAACCGGGAAGCAATAACAAGTAAGTTTTAAAAGCCAAAAATGATTCATTTGCAAACACATCAATATACAGTCGCAGAAAAAAATTATTAGACCATCATAAATCAAAAATAATGGTTATACAATCACGTACTAACTCCTGTGTATCATGTAACTAAAACAGACAGAAAAGAAAACATGGAAAAGATGAATTATGTAAGATCTCTTTGAATATTGCATTGCAGAGGAGGGCGTCCCATATGCCCACCGTTT
>JAPTGZ010000008.1:27733179-27747523 GCA_029814645.1 Fowleria isostigma
AAAACAGACAGAAAAGAAAACATGGAATGCCTAAAAGCACTGTTTTTGTCAGTACAATGCCACAGATATTGATGTAAGAACTTCTGTGATTTTAGTTATTAAGAAAACCATGGAAAATGGATAGATATCAGCTCTTAAATTAAACTTTTATAGGCTATTTCTGTTGTTATCATTATATTTGTCCAAATAAATGTATCTTTAGTTGTACCAGGCTATAAAATTAACAAGAAATTAAAGAAAACAAGGGTGGTCTAATAATTCTTTCCGCAACTGTACCTATATTTTATAAAAACATAATATGGAAATAATAGAGCTAATAAAAAAAAAAACATATGAATATCAGATTCTCCTTCATATCATCTGCTTCACTCTTGAATGTTCTACCTGCCTTTATGCACTTAGTCTTTTGTATTTTCCTACTGTGAACGCTGCAATTTCCCCACAGTGGGATCAGTGAAGTCGTGTAAATAAAGTCATATCTCTTAATGTAGAAATTAAAAATTAAAATAATACAATCATCCTTTTAATTTTAATGATAACTAACAGCATATGCATGACATCTCTATGCACTTCTAGGGCTTTTCAGCAACCGGTTCCTAATTCTTATTGCTCTGCGTTTCCTTTTAACAACAGGCCAGAGACAACATAAAAATTAGACCCATTGGCTATCGCCAGCTCATTTACACTTCTTTAGGTTTCTGTTGATGAATGTGCATTGTCCTTGTTAAATAAAGTAATAAATGAAATGAAATATTGCTAAAATACCCAATTCTATATTTAACACACTTTGCATGTTAAGCATTAGAGCCAAGTCATGAATATTTCATTGAAATGCATGAGGCCTACAATGGGGACTGGAAAAAATGTTAATGCAGCAAAACAGTAGTAAACTTCAATGCATTCAATACAGATACTAAAACACACGGCCCATTCTCACAGAAAATTATGTGTAGTTTCATAATTCCTCCACTAGATGTCACCCACTGACCATGCAATACAAACCAGATAACTGTAAGGAGCCTCACCTTTATACAAGTTAAAAAGGTCACATTTTATACTTAAAAACACAACACACCGCATCCAAGGGAAATGCTACACTTTGGAAACTGAGGATTACTTGTGTTACTAATATCCCCATAAGAACTTTTTTTTTTTTTTGAGTTTATGAATTTTATGTATATAGAAAATACTAAAAATGCATCTGCCAGTCTATAAATATGTTCAAGCTCTGTGACTTTTCTTGAAGGTTTTATCCAATTTAGCAGTATTTACATTAATATCCATACCTCCTGCTGTGTATAGTCTGGATGTTTTTACCCTCACAGTACCAAATTAGTTTTAACACACCCATTAAGTAGCTAATCCTTGCTTGTAATGTGAATCAATCCAGTTACCTGCTTAAAACTGACAGATTAAGTGCCAGTTAAAAATATGATGCTCAGGATGGATGGAGCCAGGATGTGGCATGTGTGCATGACGTCATTTCTCCATGTACTGTGCGCCATTTTGGAAGAAAAAAATCACGGATAATTTCCGTGGTCTTGACAGATCTGGACCCGAGTCTTCACACTGATTTTGGATGCTATCTATTTCCCAAAGCAAGCCGCATTGGTTGATTAGGTATTGGAAGCTGTGTACAGCAAGAGCTGCTAAATGAAGCAATGGCGGGTAAGCTACTTTTGAAGGAAGGAAAGGGATCCACCTCACTTGGTGTGTGTGATGGCCTGAATCTGCAAGTTAGCTAGCCTGCGTTAGCGCTGGCAAGCTAAGTTGCTAGTTGTCAAACTGTGTCACTGTCGGGTCATTTTATCCTCAGGCTAAACGCCCTCTACAAACAAACTAACACTGTCTTCTTTCTACAGGAGTTGCAGGCGGAAATGATTTTCAGTGGTGTTTCTCTCAAGTGAAAGGAGCGATAGATGAAGATGTTGCGGAAGGTATGTAGCTAATGTTAGCTTGTTGGCTAGGCTAAAAACGGTGGGTAGCTAGTTAGCTGGTCTGATGATGATGCTCTATGGGTTTCTCATAAGATGCGCGTTAGCTAGATGTGCGTAGAGATTCTGTTATGGGAGAGCAGTCGTGCGTGGTGAAGGTCTGTTTGAGGATTATTAACCTAAACGCCCTTCCCTCTTTAAATTACAGTCTGTCGTTAGCTAGCTTTATGCTAGGTTGTGGCTAAGCTATTAAAGGGGAGCGACCGTGTCCGTGACGTCAATGTGCTGCGTCCATAAATTGTCCAGTGACATCATGCTTGTTTTCATTCATTCATATATACATTGATATGTATGTTTAGTGTGTTTGTGTTTCAGCGCACGTATCACATTCTCTAAAAACATGTGATTAGCTTCAGCTTTAGCCCTTAATCTGAGACAGTGTTGTGTGTCAAGCCTCAGTAGTTCGCACTGATTCACTCTGGTTTGTGTGCACTTTCAGCTGACATAATCTCAACAGTTGAGTTCAACTATTCTGGAGAATTGCTTGCAACTGGAGATAAAGGTGGCAGAGTAGTGATATTTCAACATGAACAAGAGGTAAGCTGAGTACTGTATGACGGTTGTTTATATATGATATAGAAGTAATAACATATGTACTAGCCATACTTAGTGTTGTGTTCTGACTGGATATGTCTTGCAGCTCATGTATTGCAATTTGTTTTTTCAGTCTAAGAATCGTCCACACCTACGTGGGGAGTACAATGTCTATAGCACTTTTCAGAGTCACGAGCCAGAATTTGACTATTTGAAAAGTTTAGAAATTGAGGAAAAAATTAATAAAATACGATGGCTACCACAACAAAATGCTGCTCACTTTCTACTTTCAACAAATGGTAAGATATTTGTACGGTCAACAGAACTTGATTCCATGTACCATGTTCTCTTTTTTATCCTGCAAAGTTACATTTTTTTGTTCACGTTTCTGTTTTTGATCAGATAAAACTATCAAATTGTGGAAAATAAGTGAAAGAGATAAAAGAGCAGAAGGTTACAATCTGAAAGATGAAGATGGACGTCTCAGAGACCCTTTTAGAATCACCTCTTTACGGGTATGTTTGGTGATATGCTTCATACATCTGGTTGTTAACATGTATTTTATTTCTTTTACATTTTAGTTTTCAAACTTTCTCAAAACCAAATGCATGTTGTGTCTCTCAGGTACCAGTACTGATGCCAATGGATCTCATGGTAGAAGCAAGCCCACGGAGGATCTTTGCAAATGCGCACACCTATCACATTAATTCCATTTCTGTAAATAGTGATCATGAAACGTACCTCTCTGCAGATGACCTAAGAATAAATCTATGGCACTTGGAAATCACAGACAGAAGTTTTAGTATCCTTTTTCCTTCAAAAGAGCAACTGTGATGTATACAATGACGTATAATCAAAATCGGTAGAGTCATCACCAGAGGCATGTCTTACCTATATCTAAATTTGATACTGCTGGTTCCTTAACCGTGTGTTCCCCAGATATTGTAGACATCAAGCCTGCCAACATGGAGGAACTGACAGAAGTAATCACAGCTGCTGAGTGCCATCCACACCAATGCAATGTATTTGTGTACAGCAGTAGCAAAGGCACCATCCGCTTGTGTGACATGCGAGCGGCAGCACTCTGTGATAGGCACTCAAAATGTAAGTACCTACATCATAGTGATGCAGTGTCCATTATATCAGTCTGTCAGTAGAAAATAAATACAAAGATTGTTATTTGCTGACAAAATCTGGATTTTATTCTTAAATTAAAGTCTAGCAATGTATTTGCTCAGTTATGCATCTACAAGGTTCAATTGCATCACCAGGGGTCCAGTTAAAACAATTATTAAGAATGATGTATGAAAAATCAGTTTAATCTAAGAGTACAGTGCTTGCCATTTCAACAGCTGATTTTGTGACTTTATTTCCCAAGTCTTTGAGGAGCCTGAGGATCCAAGCAGCCGGTCCTTTTTTTCTGAGATCATCTCCTCCATCTCGGACGTGAAGTTCAGTCACAGCGGACGCTACATGATGACACGTGACTACCTCTCCGTCAAAGTTTGGGACCTCAACATGGAGAACAGGCCAGTGGAGACGTATCAGGTACATGAACATGTCTAATTACTACTGGCATAACATTTTACTGACAGTAATGCTGTAAATCCAGCTACACCCAACTGTGTGCTTTCATATCCAGACGCACTACTGATGTCAACAGTTGAATAGGAGCTGGTGTCATTAAACTTGTACTAGATGATTTGTTGTTATACTTTATATATTGACACAGTCATGGTTTTTAAATATATTTGTGTGGGCAAATGTTTTCCAGGTCCATGAATACCTTCGCAGTAAACTCTGCTCGTTGTATGAAAATGACTGCATCTTTGACAAGTTTGAGTGCTGCTGGAACGGTAGTGACAGGTATGCGCCTTGTTTTTTTTCCCTTGGCCTTCATGTTATATGTAAATATGTACATATACACAGAGCAAGTAATATATGTAGTAGATGCTCTTATACTTCATGATTCACTCTTGAATGTTTCTGCACTTTATTTTGTGCATTTTGTTGCTGGAAACTTTCTAATTTTCCCATGATGGGATCAATGAAGTCTTATCTTTTTTTGCACTGGATGTAAAAAAAAATTAAGCAAGCTTGATTTGGAATTCTAATTAGAGGTGTGTATTGGCAAGAATCTGGCAATACAATACAAATCACAATACGTACTTGAATCATAATACGATACATCACGATACTGTTAACAAGGCGATATTTTTTTGTTTGCTTTGTTTTTTAAAAGATCATTTTGTGGGAAAAATCGGGTTATGCCAGAAATATCCACAGATACTAGACACATTTTTATTTGATCTGAACAGAATTTAATGCTATATCACAAAAATTTCCTCTGTAAAAGCTTAAAGTGCAGGATTTGGATGAATTAAGTTTTAACTTCTGACATTACCAGTGCAAAGAACACATGCAAAGAATAAATAAACAAAATAAGGTTTTACAGACATTACAGTTTAAGATCCTGCACAAATGTTTCATATTCTATTAGCTGTGAATAGAAGCAGAGTGGACAATAGGGATGTGATGATATGAAAATTTCCTATCATAATTATTGTGACCAAAGTTTTCATGGTTTAGTTTAGTTTATTTCTGCACAGATAAAAGAAAACAAATCACGAGAAGATAAAAGAAAACAAAATACAAAACAAATGGTTATCATTATAATCCTAGTATTTTGGAAATGTGCTCAAAACGTCCAAAAAGTACTTATACACACACTGAAATAAATTAACCAAGTTTTATTTAGAAAAAAAAACAAAAACGAGTAAAGTAACACTCACAAGGTACGTTGTCAGCAGAAGCATTGTTCACCTGAGATTAAAATGTAAAAATGTCATCATATTTACTTTGGTAGAAATCAAATTTGTAAACACCAACATTAAATTAAGTAATGTGGATGTAAGAACAATGCCACTACATGTACAAATCCATAGTGAAAGTGTTTAAGTATTACCTTGAGTTGTCAAAGTGCAATAATCGATCACGGTTATCATGATAATTAGAATTAAAATGGGGAATACTAACCGTCAGGAATTTTTCCATGGTTTATTGTTATACTGGTAATCGTTACATATCTAGTGAACAATGTTATCAATTTCAAAAAACTACTTGCATGACCTACAGTATCACAGTACTGCTTTTGTAATACTCAGTCTTGTGATTTCTTGTGTTTCAGCAGATCTTATGAAAGATTAAAGGGTGTAAGAAAATATCTCAATATTCCATTTCACAATACCGATACGGTTTTGTGAAATGAAATATTGCAGAACCAATATTTTCTCACACCCTTAATAAGTAGCAGATTTCCTTTTATATTTCTTGTTTCTGCACTTTCTTTTGTACATTTTGTTGCTTTAAACTTTTCTCATTTCCCTATGAGGTGATCAATGAGGTCTCTTTTTTTTTTTTCGCTGGATGTAAACTTTCGTTTTGAGCAAACTCGACCTGGATTATGATGTGCACATTAGAGTTTATCGATGTCTGTATTGGACTTGAACCAACACCTTCTCCTCTTCTTTCTCCATAGTGCCATAATGACAGGCTCGTACAACAACTTCTTCCGAATGTTCGACCGCAACACCAGGAGGGACATCACACTGGAGGCATCCCGGGAGAGCAGCAAACCGCGAGCTACCCTCAAACCGCGAAAAGTATCCACCGGGGGAAAGAGGAAGAAGGACGAGATCAGCGTGGACAGCCTGGACTTCAACAAGAAGATCCTCCATACTGCGTGGCACCCCAAAGATAACGTGATAGCTGTGGCAGCCACCAACAACTTGTACATTTTCCAGGACAAAATCAACTAGAAGATCCGGGGCTCCAGAGGATAGGGCTTTTACCGTACCTGTGTAGTTAAGCCTACTACTTGTCTATCTGTATAAGAAGAAACAGCCTCGTTGTCCTCCTGGTGAAGAATTCGAAAGCACGTGTCTACTTTTTTTGCCACAGGAGGTTGATCCATAGGCCTGTTTTATTTTGAGTCTGAGCTTAGGTTGTTTTTGCCTTTGGCATCAGGGCAATCAACATGCCCCCCTGACCCAGAAAGCCCAATTCGGGTCCAATTGATGGAATGGCACTCCCTGGAGGTCAAACTCTTGAACGTTGGTGTTTGTGTTGACATTTTAAGCCTTCATTTCATGATTTAACGACAGAACTCTCGGAAGCCCTAATAATGACGTCTTGTCAAAGTTGTAACACCATTTCAAAGATTTTTGGGCCCACTGAAGCACGGATTAATGGCCAATAAGCCTAACTGTCACATTCCCCCCTTGGCCGTGTATTCAGGCCAATCTACCGGTGGAAGAGGCCATGAATTTGGAAATTGGATTTTTTTTTTTTTTTTTGGTTTTTTTTTTTTCGTTGTTTTTTTTCTCCCCCTCCCTCCTCTTACTTTACCCAGTCAATACGGTGACATAATTTCACTGACTGTATCTACTCAAGTACACCTTGTCATCCACATAATAAAAGAAACTAAAACTACAGATGTGTTTTTAAATTTAGAAGTATGTATTAAAACATGTTTATTGCTTTGCATGTTTTTATGTTGTAGAGAGGTGGAAAATGTCCAGTCACACCACTGTCTTTTGAGCAGATCTCAAAAACTTTAACGGAAATAATATTTTGGGGCTACCAGTTTCAGAGCCACTGCTGGAGACAACCAATAATGTGTTTGTGTCAAGACGTTAATTTCTAGTTTTTGACCATGTTTTAGGATGCAGGCTGAAAACTACATGGCACAAGTTGGCGCCCAGGACAAAGGGAATCTGCAGCCTTAATACCTACTTCTATCAGTGACGGCTACATGTCCCCAAACGTTTTACAAACCTCATGTGCATTATTTGTAAATCCTATTTTATAGAGTTATGTCCTCATAAACTGCTGCTATATGTGGCTGTCTATGAAAACACAAAGGAGGAAAATTGCACACCACACAGTTTGTGACAGTGCCTCCAGATCATGTTAATAAGTAGGAAATTCAGACAGGCCTCATACATGTGCCCTTATTCATTTATTAGGGATTTCACCCAAATTTGAACCACGTATTGCAAATGTGGATCTTATCTGTAGTTGTGAATGCAGAAATGAAGGTGGACTACACAAAGCATATACTGATGACATTAAAACAAACACATAATAATGCATTGTCTTTGTCCATTGATTCCTAACATGGTGGCAATGTATTCACTTGTTTATTATTTTGACCAAAGTTCAATAAAATTTTAATTGTGTTCATCTGTATGTTGTCCATTTCTTTGGTGGGGAGTCAAAGGAAGTACAGTTGTAGTGCGTTTTGAACTTTTTATTTCGTTTACAAAGAAGTGGACCATGCTTGTGCTTAATCAACTAACGTAGTGATTCTCACATTTTACATTTGCACAAATTGAGCAATCAGTAATAAACGCAATTACTTAAAACACTATGCTAATGATCCCTTTGACAACAAGAAAAAAAAGTAAAAACAAACATGATTCCTCAATTGCTGATCTTACAAAAAATGATTTAAAATCAAGTAATTTCTCATTTCTTAAAAAGGCTTTGACGCATCAGTTCTGTGCAGATATGAGAAGCAGGAAGCAGCACAACAGTCATCACCAGGCCAGGGAGGGGACTACAGCAAGAACAGAGGATTGGTCAGTGTTGTCATCAGGTACTGACACTCTGAGACACCAATGACTGACAATAACTCTGGAAACCGCTATGGGTGAGGTGGCACACTCGATTGAAATGTACTGTGTAACATGGCCACGTCTCCCGTGATCTTCAGAATGTCCCATTTTTAAGGCATGCTAAGCTGGTCACAGGAATGTGACAAGGTGTTTCCATACATCACCATCCTACTCAGTAGGTGTTGTGGGAAGTTAGACGCCTCCCGATATATATCCTAGAAAGAGAAATACAAGCATTAAATGTGATGAAGATGACAAAAAGATAGGTTTTCTTAGAAAAATACATTATAAAGCTCAATGTTGATGCATCTGCATAACCTCATGAAAATAAATTGCAAGTAGTATCTCTACCATTGGGTGTCTTCCCTAAAAACAAGTCATGGTGTCAGCCAAGTGCTGCTTTAAAACACATATGTTCCTGTGTTAAATGTAGCAGCCACTCTAATCTGGTGTTTTATGCTGTGTTCCAGGCAGGTTTTTGAGCTCGTAAGTCATGACTTCAAGCCACAACTCATGACTGAAGCGTTCCAGGCAAGTCACGCCAAACTACCTGAGGGCAAGGACTTGTCATAGCGAGATGTAAACAAACCAGCATAGCAGACCGTATGGAAAAATGCTCACTACAGTCATTTCTATGGCCAGAGGTCCTTCCTTATTTAAAGAAAACAGGAGGAAAAACAGTGTTAAGGCGAGAGAAGCTGTTCTACCTTTTATGTTTCGTTATTGCACATCCAAGGGAGCCGCCATTGTTGTTTCTCGGGCTGTGACGTCAGAACTCGTAACTGGAAGTACATCAATCTTGTACGAGTTTACAGGTAGGAAGTTATGGGTTTGACTGCCGTTCCAGTGCATTTTCACTGGTAGAAGGTTGTAAAAGCATGGGTTACAGATTGCCTGGAACGCAGCATAAGTATCCCTAACGTGGACACTGTTGGAGATGCTACTGCATCTGTTTTAGTTTCTATGTTTATGATAAAAGTATTACTGTCATGTCTTTAAACAAGACAAGAAAGTAATACTACACAGTTAAATTCAACATTTTATTGTGTTACTACAAATTATATTCAGAAAGAAGCAAGCTGCTAATGTGACCAATTTAAGAGAGATTTCTTTACTCTGAAAATACTATTGCCTTCTACATTTCAGTTAAATGAAACTACCAACAAGTATTATAAACATAATATGCAAAATATCTGTTAAATCTAATTATGTACATATGTGATAAATATAAAGGGATCTCCATGAATACTTTTGTCGTATGGTTCTAATGTGGAGAAAATGTAGATTACAACTTTGGGTTTTTATTTTCTGAGATCATGCTGATAAATGTAGAGTTTAATGATGTTGCTTACCCTAGTCCAACAGCAAGTATGTGGGAAATGATTAATGAAGGAAGAAAAAGCTTCAGAAAGTCAGCTGAGAGAATGCCTCCCTTCTTCATGACGCTGGTATTTCTGATGCTGAGAGAGGTCGTCCGCTTAGGGTACTTCAGCAGGAACTCCCTACGGAGAAGCACATTAATTTTTCATTGGTTTGAATGTATTAAAATAAATGGGGGGCCTGTCTAATGTCATACTATTACATCTGCTTACACAGATAGCATCTTGAATTACAAATTTCTGCCCTAAATAAAAATATTAAGACAATATGTGGTTAAGAGATTAATAAATGAAGATTTAACTCCACCTCTGCCTCAAAATTATATTCATGGGGAACAATAAATTAATGTGTAATGTGATCATATCTTTATATATTAATTCTCTGTAATTATCTTTATTACTGTTAATAGTATATATAAATTAAGCCTAATTAAAAACCAGATTATATCAAACAGTGGTGTTGACATACTTAGGGGGATTGTTCTCAGGTCGACTAGACCAGTCCCAAATCCAGTCAGCATTTTTCTTCATCAGGTTCTCGACTTCCCGTCTTCTTTCTTGGAAGTCTTCATCTGACTAACAATAGCAGATGAAACGCACATCAGAACATACACTGCATCAAAAAGGCCTCAGAAATTACACCAGTCTAAAACAGAATAAGGATCTTTATTGTCAGTATTGTGGAAAGTCATCTTTGGCCCAATTGAAACAAAAAACATATAAGACAAAACAGTTTTGTTTATATTTTATGAATTATTTGCCTCAGAGATTCAATGTGTTAAATCTTAATCTGAATCTTTTCAGAATTGGAAAACACATGGCAAAAGTGCTGGTTATCCATTTACGATATATATAATAAAGAGCTATTACACATATATATTGGTTTATATACTTTTATAAAGGAGACGTATAAATGTTCCACTAGAAAGAACCTGTAAAGTGAATGTATTGTAACAGACAATGTTTTGTAGTATATCTGGTAGCTCTGACCCTTTTGAGTAAAACCCATTATTTCATTAATTCTCAGAATTTCAAATTTTGACCCAAGACTATATTTTGAAAACTATAACCAATTTGCACTTTTAACTTAGGACCCAAATTTGGTAGAAGTTACATTTTTTGTGTGCTTTTAGTCTGGACAAGGCCAGTGCAAATAACTACTTGTACTACATTGTCCTTACCACACTGCAAATCTACCCACTGTGGGGCTAATAAAGGATTATCTTATCTACTTAGTGACACAAACTTGTTAAAAAGTTTTACTGCTTTCATTCTGGAGCCATTTTACCAGTGTTATAAGACATAATCATATATATTTTGATATAGACATTTCCAGCCTCTACCTGTGAGCTGTTCCCTTCTGAGCCTCTCCAGAGAAGAAGAGGAGTCTGAGATCTAAGTGGACTGTTGAAGAACACAAAGAAACACTTGAGATTTAGACACTGTGCTTTACACAATCACCAGGAACCCTGCTTCCCTTCGCCCTACAAACCTGTTGCACTGTGAGCTTCCTCTGGAGCTGTTCCTCCCCGACTCATGCTGTGCATCGAGCAGCATTTTCTCCACGTCACCTTCCTGGCTGTAGGTGGGGATTTGCTCCTGGCTTCCGTGATGACTAGTAGCTTGAGACCCTGTGCCGCTGAAGTGCAGCTCGACCCAGGAACCTTTAAAGAAAATACGCATTGTTATTGACGCAGTTACTGTCTGCGACGCAGGGTGAATGTAGAATAAACAGTGTCCTTGGTTCACGGGCATTTTGCAACCATGTTCAAACAATCAACACTAAGTAGGACAAGTCGATTTTAACTAAACAATAGGCTACAGTGGGCTATCAGTAGCAATGTTAATCGTTATTCTAGCTCTTGAAACATCGCTCCACGTTGTGTTTACACTGCTAGTTGCATCGGTACTGGTCAGGCCGTTATGTTTTCTACATGCTAACGCTAGCAAGAGCTCCTCGAGCATACACTTTACTGTCGTAAATACCGTACCTTGCAAACTCTCGTCAGATGGAACGTCCTTCTGAAGTGACATTGTGATGATACTGTCTTACCGGCTGACTCGTTACGCAGTTTTAAAATGCCTTAAAAATAGGCGAAGTGGTGGCGAAATCTGTGTTAGCAGCGGCAGCTCCGAGTACGACAATAACAATGACGCAACGTAATGTTTATCTGAAATGTGATTGGCTGTGAAAACGAGGGCACGAGGGGAGGGACGCGGACGTTGCAACATATCAGTAAAAATAGGTACAAATATCTGATAGGCTGTAAAAACAGTAGCATTAGACGCCCAAAACAGATCTGTGGATCATGACAGACCTTTAATTTTTTCTTTATTAAACCGGTTTAACACACCTGTCTGCAGATGGCAGTAACACCTCATGGACTTTGTCAGCTGGAACCATAATATTAGTCTGAGAATATACAGGGATCATCCACAACATTAGTGCTGCAACAACGAATCAGTTAAATCGATACGAATTAATGCTTTTTTTTTGTTGGTTTGTTTTGCCAAATATTTCTTACTGTCTTTTCAGTTACAGTTCAAACCCCAAAACAAAACATAACAATAGGCACATCACTAAATACAGAAAGGCACTGGAAGAAAATCTTAGAATGCAGATGTTAGTGGTATATCTTAGCTAGTTTGGAAACTGCTTCTCATCTAGTTATATTAAAAACGGATTAAGAATTACAAGCATGATGCAGGCATGTACATGCACAAAGGGAGTCAGTTTGTCCACCACAGAGAGTACACCCCCAAGTGTTGTTGTCAATGATCTTTAAAAAAACAATAAAAAAAACACCAAATCACGCTGATAATAAATTCGGCAGTCGATTCGTTGGGTCTTGAGCACGTTTACTGCTGGTACTGAGGCATGCCCATGCACTGTGTAGTGTAATATTTATAGTATTTGTACAATAATTTGTACATACTGACATACAATCAATAATTCTAAAAAATCCCATAGTATACAATAATTTAATCCCTTAAATACATGCTATCAGTAAACAGCCTGATGGTGCATGATCTTGTGCCTCTTTACAGCCAGTCAATGCACAATGTACCACTAGTGTAGCAAGAGGTAATTTAAGTGACACATGATGTAGCATGGCAACGCAAAATGTTAACAAAAGTTTATCGAACCAGTCCAGTTGAACAGAGAACTACACAGAAAAGCTTTATTCCAACACTGCAGTTAAAGTCAAACTACATACAGTCTGTGGTCCTGAGCAACATCAAATCAGGTATGTATGATAATTTTCCTCAAAATAGGATGATTTTAAGCCTCTGGTATGATAATTTGTCATTTCCCATCTGGCAACACTGGTGTGATGATTAAATGCCCAGAGCCTGTGTGACAATTGAGCCTCCTGCGCCACACACACACGCTGTGTGTGTAAGAAACAGAGTCTGAGCCGCCCAGTAAAGGTGAAGTCAGTTTAACACACAAAGTTAAAGTCAAGTTTAACATTTAATAAGTGGAATATACATAAAGGTTTAGTATATTTGTTCACCATTAGACAAAAGTGACTCAGTCGTGTGTGATTTTTTGGAGCATTTTTCCCTTTGGTTCAGGGATGGCTCTACAAGGGCAAGGCGAGGCAACTGCACCCCTACTCGCTCCTCCAGCTGCCTCCCTAACTTTATATTCTAAAAGCTGTACGAAACAAAAAAAAACAAATTAGCACTATTCTTAAAACCCTCTCAAAGTATTGAAATAAAAGGTGAATTCACCAAAAAGAATTTATAATTCTAAAACTTCTTTTGGGCCATTTAAATATTTAACTCTGGACAATGAACAGAATAAAATGTAAAATGGACAATGATGGCAGAAAGTCAGGTGATTGACCCTTCTTTCATCTGGACCACATGGTATGGTTTAATTTTCCATATAGATTCCAGTGCAGTGACATAACATGTTAATAAATAACATGTTTTCACTAAAAGCCTTTCTTATAAGGTTAGATATGTAAAGCTTTATATGTATCTTAATTTATCCGTAATTATGTTAAAACTAAAGATGAATCAAATTTCTACTCTATTGTATAACAATTAAATAATTAGTTTCAAAGTATTATTGAGTTCATTTATACATATATGGGGATTCCACATACCACACTGAGGATGTTCCCATGCCACCCCGCCATGACCTCCTACTATCATCCCATTCCCACTTTATGTAAAATGTGCTTGATCCGCCACTGCTTTGGTCAGTTAGTTGACCATAGTAAACAGTCTGTGAAGCATTTAGGTATGTAAAACCGGTCTGTTTGAATTCAGAGAATTCAGAGTCACTGTTTCAAGGGCTTCAGTTACAGTGACAGTGTGATCAATATCACAACAATAACAGTACAGTTAAACCAGGTTTCATCCTTACTGTCGAACTGGGAAAATAACAAATACAGTGAGAAAAACACAAGGATAGTGTGTCCATTCATGTCACCTAGTGTGACTTTTGTGTCCCCAAATGAACTTTTCTATATATTTAACCTACTTAAAGTGTGGGCGGCACAGTGGTGCAGTGGTTAGCACTTGTGCCTCATAGCAAGAAGGTCCAGGGTTCGATTCCATCACCAGGCAAGGTGGGACCTCTCTGTATGGAGTTTACATGTTCTCCCCATGTCTGCATGGGTCTTCTCCACGTACTCCGGTTTCCTCCCACCATCCAAAAACTGATATGTTAATCTAAATTGTCCATAGGTGTGAATGTGAGAGTGGTTGTTTGTCTCTATATGTCAGCCCTGTGATGAACTGG
>JAPTGZ010000008.1:27806779-27816918 GCA_029814645.1 Fowleria isostigma
GTGTTCAAGTCAATTTTGGTGTACCTACTAATGAATGTTTACAGCTAATTTCTTTGACATAATTGCAACCATACATGTTTAACTAGTGAAACTGGGAGTGGGAGTAAAAAAGCGTTGTTTCTTCTCACTCAATTTCAGGCTACTAGGGTGGTATTTTAATAGTGAATTGTTGTATATATTTATGTATTATGTATATTGTGTACACCTAATGTTTACAATCAATGTTTGTATGTATATTTCTCTATAATGTATATTTCTCTGCACATGTGTTTTTCTCTCTATATTTCTCTATGATGTATATTTCTCGAAGCATATTGTTTGTGTAAATTCTTTATGTATATTGTGTTCACAACAAATTCTCTGTGTATGTCTGTGTACATATGATGAAATGTTTATAATGAGTATTGTACATTGAGTGCACAAGCCAATAAATGAAATGAAATTATGTACTCTACTTTTATTCTACTTATTTATTTACAATTACTGACCAACGGGAACAAATCTCAGCTTATGCTCTGTCTTTATTATCCCATGTGGCAGTTGAATTGAGGGAGTCCCTTGCTGTGACAGTACCTTGGCAGTCGGGCCCAGGTTTTTCTGAAACTCCACCTTCTCCTCTTTATTATCCAGGCTGCCATGGTAACCAAAGCAACTCACGTCTCCCAGAAGCAAAGCCTCTTGGGAAATGGGCAGGATTCCACATTTCATCGAGGACACCTGTTAGCACGGGATAAAAACAACTCAGACTGTGAACCAGCGTCTAAAGGGAGCACACATTTTTTCGCCATTGGCCACACATAAAACTTTACACAGCGATGTTCATTAAGGTGCATTTACAACCGTACTTCCAAGGCAAATGTTAAAATGCATTATACAGGGTGTCTGCCTATAAAGTAAGTATGCAGGGAATTGCTTTTAATTTGGCTGGTCTCTACTTTGCTGTGAAATCAACATTTAGCAGCAGCTTTTATGTTTTGATAAAGATGAGTTTTGTTTAATGTCAGCCTGGGGCATACTCACAGCAGCTGTAGCGGGGGTATGTATGTGGATAATGCATCTCACATCAGGGCGCATGGAGTAAATGGCGGCATGAGGACCGAAGCCAAAATGGTCGATAGAGAGATCGGTGCAACCCTGGTCCACCACGTCGCCGATAATGTTTACTTTCACCTACAGATTGGAAGAAAACAAACCAACTGTGATGTGTCTGAGGGACGTAACTTGGCACTGCAGTACAAGTAATAGGATTTTCAGAGAAGACTGAAGCACTCTTTCCAGAATTTACCATCACCAGCTGACAGTAAAATGTAAAAATGCTATGATGTGTGAATCCATTTTCCTAACTCCAGTGGTGGATTGCATGTAGCATACAACTTAAAGGAGTGATATTTTACTTTTTTAAATGGACTTATGCATTTTGATTTATTTTTTATAATTCAGTTATTGCATTTATTTTCCCTGTGGTCTACATGAGCTGTAAATGCTATGCCTGGGTCTGAATTCTTCATTAATTAAACTCCACAGGCCCATCTTCAACCCCATTTCTGAGTAATGACACGAGAATGGTCGTTTTGAGCGCTGGCCCTTTAAATACAAGTGAGCGACTTCACGCCCCACCCCCACGTAACAAATTAAAAAGGAATTAAAATGAGTTGTGGAAATCTACTCAATTTTTGCCAAAATGAATATAAAGATATCTCTGCAGCACCAGGAAGGTTTACGTTCAAATACTATGAACTATTAAGGTCCTAATACAAAAAATAAATGAACCAAAGACTAAGAAATATGGGTTTAACAAAATATGACCCCTTTAAGCAAACTACTTCAGTGTAAATGTGATATTTTGTATATTTCTTTGGCTGCGCTCACACAAACAGCCTTAAAGCTTAATTCTGATTTACTGGCTCCGATTGATTTTTGTGTTGGCTGCTCTCCTCATTGTTTTTTTGTTTTTTTTTCATTGTTGCTAATATTAAATTCTATGATGAACATCACAGCCTTGAACTGAGGTACATATACAAAATAATTGGAGTTTGAGGTCTTTCCTTTTCCTTAAAAGTTAATTCACACAGTGAACATAAGTGAGAGCTCTGTGTTCAAAATCATTCTTTTAAAGCCGAGTGTAACGCTCATCACCAACTTTCCATCACATCTGTAAAATCTGAGTGATAGCCTAAATATCATGAATCCATTTGTTTTTCCGTCATTACACACCTGAATCACTCCCCTCGCGGTGAACAACTTCGAAGTGTACTCCATCACAAACGTTTGTTTACATACCAAACCAAAGCCTAAACCACACTATCACTTTTTTTTTCTTTTCGGAACTCCACGCAGCCACAATAACAAAAAAAAACAATAAAGCCGTTTCCGTGGCTGTTGTTGCTGCGTCCGTACTGCAGCTGCGTGGAATTCCAAGAAAAAAAAAACAAAACAAAACAAAACAAAACAAAACCCAAGTGATGGTTTGGTTTCGGTTTTGGTTTGGTATGTAAACAAATGGAATGCCTGTGGTAGAGTATTGAAGTTGTTCACCGCGAGGGGAACAACAACGAGCGTCACACTCAGCTTTAAGCTAATATATGTAAATAATTACATTAGGGATTAATTTTGTCTGCATCTACATTCATGTACAACTTTACAGCCAGTACATGACTCCATTCATTAGAGTTGTGACGTATGATCTACATTTTAAGCAACAAAAAAGGAATATATTTATTTATTTCGATCATGCAATGAAATGAAATAAGTCAAAACAAAATAACATTTAAGTACACAGAATCTGTCCTCAAGTACAAACAAGTCTAAATTTGCATGGTCGAAAAGTAGTAGGAAGTATCCGCTTATTTAATCCTATCCTTCAAATACGTATACATCTTTATCAGTAACAATTCATAAATCAAACATTAAGTTTTTCTTCATTTAGCATTCAGCCCAAAACTAATAGAATAAAATCACTGAAAGATGAACATTATTCTCATGGCAGTGCAGACATTAACAGTTCAACAATGTTCAATACAACACAATTATTCATAAACAAACAGTCCTCGTAATCATTATTAAATACTGTACCTCGCAAGAATCAATTCTTTATATCTTTTTAAACTGAATTATATTTGATATTTGTTTCATCTCCAAACGAAATTTATTCCACATTTTTACTCCACAGATGGTAGCACAGAAGCTTTTTAACATAGTGCGCACTTTATGAATCTTTAAATTTAACTTTCCACTTAAATCATAACCTCCCTCTCTTTTGCAAAACATTTCTTGAATATTACCTTGCAGGAAGTTATTCTTCACTTTATACATTATCTGAATAGTTTTGAACTCCACAAGGTCAATGAGTTTTAAAGTTTTAGACTGAAAAAAGAGTGGATTGGTGTATTCACAAAAACCAACATTATGAACATTTCGTATTGCTATGAATACTATTGCTATGTTATAACTAGAATGAATGAATGAATTCTGATGTGTCTGTTCAGACTGAGGGATCTGATCTGTATCTGCTACAGGACCACATATGGAGTAAACTGGGTCAAATGTGAAAAGATCAGACTTCATGTGATTTGTGCTATTCACACTGTAATGAAATAACCAGCTCTGTGCTGCAAATTTGGGCAATTATTTCCTGCATTGTAGAAGCAGAACTTCAATACTTGCAAGATTTAACATGAAAAAGATCATATATGGTCTATACGAGGAACCAGTAGCATATACAAGATCAGAAACTGACTCCACACTGAAAAATAACAACTTTACAGTAAAGTCATCTTATTTTAGTGAAAAAAAACAAAAACAATTGCATAATATGCAATAATATTATAACACAAAGGTACAAGCCATTATGCGTAATGAATACCAATGAAATACTTGCTATAAAATTATCTTTTTTTTTTTTCCATCCGGTAAAATGAAAACTGTGTGAAATCTCCAAAATGTGAGGAGTTTACATTCCTGCAAATTAAATTCCATGACATTACAAATCTGACTTAAGTACTTCACCAATTTTAAGCCATTTTAAACTTCTACTCCATCACATTTAAGAGGGGAAATGTTTTAACCTCATTATATATTTGACAGTCACTTGTAGAATATTGCATAATAAACTAATATTGTATGATTTGATGCTGTTCTGAACTAAGAATTAATCAGTATTATATACAAATTAACTAAAACTAACTCCACATTGTCAGACTATTACATCAGAATTTCATACATTAAGGACAAAACAATAATATAACTTCGTATTATAATATAACACAATGATAACTGCCTTTCTGCAAAAGGAATAGGCCCACCTTTTACTTGAGATTCTTGAAATTACCTTTTGCTGAAAATACTTATGTTCTGTTAGTGACTCTTTCTTGCCAAGTATTTGTACACTACAGTACTAGTACTCTGAAGTAAAAGATCTGCATACTTGTACATGAAATCCAAACAGAGGAAGGGTTTTTTTTTCATTTCAGTTGCTCTGTGTAGTGTTTATGCATGTGATGAAGAGCCATTACATTCTTTTGTACATTTGGATCCTAGAGAGAAAATAAATATCTTTTTTTTTGGTCATGTACTGAAAAAAGGTTTGTGAATGTGATCAAAGTAATTAATTTACATGAATAAAAACACAACATATAGAAAATCATATATGTATACACAACTGACAAACCTACTTCATTATGTTTCTGTATATTATAAACATTTATCTACAGATGCAATTATTGATAACATTAACATGTCACACAGCAAATGAAAATGTAACAGCTTGTATTCTGTATCTGAAATTATACTGATCATGTTATTATAATATATCAAACAATTAAAAAACACAAACATGCCTTTCTTTATGGATGTAAAGTGCCTTGATCCATGCTCAGACGGGTTAAACTGTGACGACTCTCATAAAGTCAGTGTCACCAGTTGATTTCAGTGTTGCTACGGTCATTTCAACATGCACGCAGGATTCGTTTATTGCAAAGAATAAAGAGAAAAGCAGCTCTGAAGGCTCTAATAAGGAGCTGAGAGGTTACCAATTAATGCGTCTTTCAAAACATCAGATATGTGTACGGTGGGATACGCTGGCATTTATTATTACTAGAAATTAAAGAAATGTCAGCTTGTGGCACAGAAATTAAAGGTATTATTAGTCTGTTAAATGATTTCTTGAATAATGAGATTAAAAAAACAGATCTGGCAGACTTCATGTTTGTTGCCTGTTCCTTTCCAAACAAATAAAGACCTTGATCTATTACACATATATAGTCTTCATATTTATGTATTTTTTGTACTGATATGATTGATGTTTTTTCTTTTTTTCTTCTTCTCACATGTTTTTTTGTTTGTTGATTTTCATTTACTTTTCATTTTATTTATTGACACTGTTTCTTAGATATAGTTACATTTCTTTTCAGATTTTGTAAAATTACTCTTTTTGATGCTTATAATCTGTTGTGTTGAAGTAGTATTAATTTCTCTTGATTGGGTAATTTGTGTCCTGTACATTGTGTTAAAGTTAATTTTGGTGTACTAATGCGTGTTTACAGCTAATGTTTCTGATATAATTGCAACCATACAGTTTAAGTAGTGAAACTGGGGGTGGGAGTAAATCAGTTTTACTTCTTCTCACTCCCTTTCAAGCTGCTAGGGTTGTATCTTAATAGTGAATTGCCATAAATATTCATGTATTATGTATGTTGTGTACACATAATGTTTACAACCAATGTCTGTATGAATACTTCTCGATGTAGATTTCTCTATGTATATTGTTTGTGTAAATTCTCTATGTATATAGTGTTAACAGCAATTATGTATATCTGTGTACATATATTGAAATGCATATAATAAGTATTGTACATGGAATGCATAAGATTGAAATAAACAATAAAAAGAAAAAAAAAAAAGAAAAATGAAATTATGACAAGTTAGTTGCATTCGTTATGTCTTCCAAATTCAATTCATAGGTGGTTTCTTGTAGTCAGACAAGTGAATTAGAGGAGATGTTTCTTTACCTGCTGACGGTTTCAGCTGATCCTCCAGCCTTCATCAGAGCTGTCAAATGGTTGTTGCGTGGGAACAACACCGTGAACAGAGACGAGGGCGCATACACACTCCCTCACCTGGGACACGGTTCCGCACTGGCGGCGGGGGAGCGGAGAGCGGGCACGGCTGGGTCGGGAACTTTTATTGTGAAGGGTTCCCGGCCCGGTCAGCTGTTTTAAGAACACGTCAGCAACGACCATTTGACAGCTCTGATGAAGGTTGGAGGATCAGCTGAAACTGTCAGCAAGTAAAGAAACATCTTCTCGAATTCACTTGTCTGACAAAAAGAAACCACCTATGGGATGAAATGATGACATTTTTAAGATATTACCAAAACATAAAAAGGGCTGTGTATGCAGAAAGACAATATTTGACAGTTCATTTAGAATCGGCAATGACGGTAATTAGAAATTAACAATGTGCTTACCAAATTCCCTGCTGTAACCTCAGAAAAAGACAGACCTCGAGGACAAATAAGAAGATGGTCCTGCTCTTTACTGACACGAACCTGAGAAAAAAAAACATATAAAAAAGAATCATGAGAATAAAATCCAATATTCAAAAATACCGTAAATTCCGGACCATAAGCCACTACTTTTTTTCCACGCTTTGAACCCTGCGGCTTAAATAACGATGCAGCTTATACGACGATTTTACCTTACTGCCTGCCACACGCCAGGGAGGAATCTGTGGGAATGGGTGATATTTACAACTCCCTATTGTTACTGATGGCAGCTCCAAGTACCATACTTTGAAAAATTACTACAATATTTGGATGACCAGCAGCGAAGAATCATTTACTAAAGACCCTTTCAAACATGCTATGAAAAATGGACATTCTCTGGACTTTGTCCGTTTTACCCTTGTGTCTGAACACAACCCTACTCATGTGTGGGTTAACTTTATGCGGATAATAACCAGCTGGACCCCTAGTATTAAGTCCAGACATTAACCGGTGAGGTGTTGTCTTTTCAGACTGTCCGGTTAAGATCTGGATATGCACCGCCTGAAGTGAGTGCGCACTATCCAGGGGTGTCCAAACTACGGCCAAGTTTCATGCGGCCCGTGGCCCTTTCCATGAAATGCATCACTTGTGACCCACCAGCATTTATGACCAGAGTAATATTTTACACATAAAAAAAAATTTTAAAAATCTTTTATGTGTCACCAAAACGTGTCAGCAGTGCCGTATAACTGCCCTCCCACACTGTGCATCCATGACGGAAACTGAAGAAAAAGAGGAAAGTTGACTGAGAGGGCCATGAGGACAAGATTATGACCTGATTTACTAAAGATTAGGTGTAAAAAGTGTGTAAAACTGACTGCACATGCAAAACCACGTTGAATCTACTGACAGGATGCACCGAGGGTTGATCTGTCAAATGGGTCAAATATCTGGTCCAGCACATTCAGCGCGTTTCTATTGATGAATGCGGGCATTTCTGCCAGAATGCACAAAAATTATTGGGAGGAGGTAATGTAAGCATATATTTAGTGTGTGTAATCTGATTTATCAAACTGATGCCAGTGGATGATTTTGCGCCAATACTGACCACGTCTAAAGGCAGGATTTAAATGATACGACTCTGCGCAAAACTCGCTGCAGTTATTATGGAGAGGAGAAGGAAGACGAGGATAGACACAACTAAAGACAATAACGCATATTTAACCTTTATTTAACCAGGAAGTCCCTTCAGATAAATCTTTCTTTGGAGTTAGACCTGACATTAGCGCAGACACAGTTCCATACAATGCATCAATGATGTACGCGGTGCGCACAACATTGATACATTCACGGACCTCTGCCTCAAAATCCGATCCGATGAAATGTGCTCAGGAGGAAGATGAAGAAGAGAAATAACTTTTCCTGGTAGGTTGTGTTTCACCCGATAAAGCTCTCCAGAGACCGTCATAAATTTAAAGCATCTCAGAATTTATTTTTTCATGTTGTACGTAATGTTAAATAAAAAAGATATTACAACAGAAAGAAGTACTTGTTTTTAATCTTTATATTTTCTAAATTAAAAGTCCTACTCTAACAAAAAACAAAAATTGTTCACTTCCAAGCACTTTCAAGTGTTTTTCCAAGTCATTTTAAATCCGCTAATCCACAGCCAGCGCAAACGCAAGTCAATCCCGCATTGGCACGAATCCAAAGGAAAACCTTCATAAATCCACCACCAAAAAAAGGAAAGACAAAATATGCTTTTAAGAAAACCTTTTGTTTTCTATTATTACCCATCCATACTTTGATGGAAAATTATTTTAATTTACTTTTTAGGTGACAAATGTCACAATGTAGACACCCGCAGCTTATACGTGTACAAAATTGATTTTCTTTCTAAAATTAGTCTCTGCGGCTTATATACAGGTGCACTCTATAGTCCGAAAAATACTGTAGTAGTAACACAAGTAGACTCAACTGACAGACTGACAGCTCCTTCTATATCTTTGTTCCACTACAAAGATTTATTGGATTATGTAAGAGATATTGCTAAGGATATAAAACGTGTACTCCACTATAGCCAGTGTCTTAATTCCTCTTAAGCTGTGTGCTTCCTCATAAACCACTACTTTTCAAGGTCACAAAACCAAAAGTAGTGAGGCCATAGGACATGAAAAAAATGTTCATTCAAAAAGTTGTTTAAGGAGGATTTACAGCTTCTTAAAGGAGGGAGACACCCTTCACCCGCTGAAGGGTACAGGAAACTTTGAACCACAGAGGAAAACTTCCCAGTGAATAACCCCAAAATCAGCGTGTGGGTTGATAAAACTGACTTTCTAGGCTATGTCTATAGGGAAAATCCACATTTTACATCTTGACATCTCAGGTGTTCATCACATATTTCAGGGCTGCGAATTGTTGCTGTGGGAGAACTGTTCATATTCAAAATCTGTCAGTTCAAAACCATAAATAAAATATGGATTTTTTGAGAGGCTTTCCCCCTTTCAGCCTTCTAGGAGTTACAGAACAGGAGGCTCTCATAAAGATACACAAAGCTTTTGCATGCACAAACAGATGTGCACTAGAGCGTGGTGATGATGTTGTACTCACAGTAATGTAGGAGCTTGTAAAACGAGCCCAGCTGAAGAGGTCAACAAGCCTGTAAAGGCTGGCCAGCTTGCAGCGACTCTGTTTCTCTCCTTTGGCAAAGGATGGAGACTCAATGCCGTACAAGTCATTGACTGGGGTCACCATCCCCAAGCCTGGAACAAGACATGACCATACACAGACAACGTTAAACTCATTTTTATTCAAAGAGCGAGAATGTTTATATAGTTTCCTTCCTTAACAGACCATATGACATTAAAATCCAAGGGACCTTGAGGCCTACAGCTGGGGTTTAAAAATGTCTTCTGACCTTTTTCCCCCCCAACAAGATAGTGAAGGGTATTTTTGGACTGTTATTCCATACAAGGCCTTTTAATGACACTGAGACCCAGTGTTTTACAGGCTCTTTATTTTTATAAAAGAGATTTTCTAAATGGTTACAGTTTAAACAATCTGACTTTTAAAAAAAATTGATTGTTTCTGCTCAAGAGTGCCCTGTGACCTCTCCACTTAAACATAAGCACAGATCAGCATAATTGGCATGGCAGACATGTAATTCATTACCGGGAATGGTCATGAGGGTAACTTAATGGAAATATTGACAATGAAGAATACTGTCAACAAGTTTCTGCTGTTTCAGGGTTGTTCAGCGTCACAAGAGTCTGAGAATTTAGCTTGTGACAATGAAGATATTCAGCCTGCATAATGAAAACAGGCAGAGTCTACATGGTGAATAACAATCAGACCCAAAGGGAGATAAGATGGAGGCGTTCACACGCACACACTGATACTCACTGATGGGTGAAGTCAAGGGGCCAGCCCCTCCCACTGTGCTAGCCATGACCAGGTCAGCAATCTGTCTCAAAGCCAGGAGACCTGTGGGGGTGTTGCCCTTTGTCATCTGATCCTGTATGAGGCCTTCCAACTCATCTTTAAACACCTGAAAACAAATGGAGTGGATAAGGAGGGGAGGAGAGAGGAGAGGCGAGGAGAGGAGAGGAGAGGAGAGGAGAGGAGAGGAGAGGAGAGGAGAGGAGAGGAGAGGAGAGGA
>JAPTGZ010000008.1:27817018-27827238 GCA_029814645.1 Fowleria isostigma
AGAGAAGAGAAGAGAAGAGAAGAGAAGAGAAGAGAAGAGAAGAGAAGAGAAGAGAAGAGAAGAGAAGAGAAGAGACACAAATGTTGTAAAGCCAGTTCATCCTAGCAACACAAAAACCACAACACCTCTTCAGGATCTGTCAAAGAGTGCAGTATGCTCTCAGACGCTGCTTATTACAAGTACACACAAATCAGGAACAGACTAATAAAAACCTCTTTGTAAGTGTGTGAAAGGGGTTCACTAGAAGCATGGCATGGGGGCTGAATTAAAACCTGACTATCAATTTATGCCTTTGAGATTAGCCTGTGAATTACGAGTATGGTTTCCAGTGAAATAGCACTATTTTTTTCTGTGCTGCAGCTCAGTGCCAGCATTCTGCTTCATCCTACCACGGTTCCCATGGAGATGAGTGAAGTTCCACTTGTTGGGCCTGTTATGCAATCATGGATGAGTGTGGGCTCGTCTTATTTCCATGCACTTCATTGGCATGTGTTTATAGCACCTCCTTAGTCTTCATTTAATCACACAGTACTGCTGTGGTTTATATTATACAGGGATAATATCAGATGATGTACAGTGTATGCAGAGTGGCATACAAATACTGTGTAAAAGGGCTGACTCCATTAGTCTATGAATTACAACAAAATAAAGGATCTAATTTTGTACATTATTTTATACTTTCATTTTCAATACAAAAAAGCCAAACATCAGCTACTCCTTATAAGAATGTGCTGCAACTGTTGGTAATAAATCATCATCATTAATGGTGTTTGGGATATTTAGACAAAACAAGCCATCTGAGATCATTAGCACAGACTAACTGGACTAATTGCAATTGCTATTTTGCAGCATTTTTTTTTACATTTAATTTAAAAATGAATCTGATTGAGACAGCATATGAAAAGTCAAAATAACAGCAATGATAATTAGTTTTCTTTCTTTCATGCCTTGCAATTATAAAATATGATGAATGTGTCTAGACTATGTCCTCTATAAATCCTTTACATATAGTTGGTTTACGTAAATAGCTAGAGATTCTGTAACAGCGGAAAAAAATCAAGGAGAACAACAGTGAGATGTAAACATGGTAAGTTTTCTTTAGCAGTCTTGATTCTTTATCAATTCCTGATCAATTTTGTTTGTGGAGAAAGCAGACATGCATAGGTTTTGTAGCATCGACATAACTGTTCCATGCTGTAGAAGCGGAGTAAAATTGGACATGCACTTAGCTGGGGTCCGCAATTCCTCAACTGAACCTCAACCTGATGCCTAATATTGAACTCAGAGGCAACTTGCTGGCATTGACAGAAAGAACTGAACTCAGACGCATGTAGTTCTGATACAGTGTAATTACACCTGTGTTTATATCTATATCTAGTTGATGTATAAGTGCAACTACAGTAGGTTTATCACTGACATTTCAACTGTAGCTGCAGCCTTGTTTCTATTCATAAGGTTTGGAATGATTAAACTCAGTGGAGACACATTTATCTGCTAAAGTGCTGCGGTGCAAAATGGCCTTCACATAAGACAAAAAACAATCCAAATGTATTTCAGTCAATCCTGAGTCTGCCCTGGCTTTAAAAGCAACGCTATTACTCATATACAGTGAAAGCTTGTGTGTAGGAGGCCTCTTAGATGGAGCTGCAGGCTACATACTGGACTCTGGAGGATCTGGGTGACCCTTTTCTTCTGCTCCATCATGTTGAAGTCCTGCCTCAGGTCTGGGGACATATTCTTGCTGCGAAGATACTCAGGGTCGTTCTCATCCATGCGGTCAAAGTAACGCTCCTTGGAGTCATTGCTGGACAAGGCCAGGGTCAGAGAGCCCGCTGTCTGCCTCACCTCCACCAGACTCATGGTGCCCTTACTGCTCAGCCTCTCACTCTTCTGCTGGAATCTGTAAGAGAGAACAAAACATCTAAGCTGATTTCACATTCAGGCTGTCAAGGCAACGGGTGTTGTTTCAACAGCAAAGATATGGTGACTCATGTAATTACAGGAATGAAGACAAAAGGGAGCAGAACATTGTTATATGATGGATCCTGCTTTGCACATAGCTATTGATTTGCAAATGGATGGATGTGTTAGTCATGGATGCTGCAAGTGAAACACATTTTGCAACACTTAAACCATACAGACCCAAACAGCCATCACAGATTAAAAACTGTTTAGTACCTGTTGATCCGCTATTCCTATCAATATGTGTAAATAATTGGCGTAAAATGCAGTTTGTCAACTTTTCATGGTCATCAGATATGACCCATTTGGATGTTCAGAGGCTACGTAATTACCATAGAAACACCATCATCTTCTACAACATTGAATCAGCAGTAAAACCCATGGAGTGGGATCAATGACAATGGATGGAGACCCTGGATTTATGTTCAGTTAATGATAGATTTGACTAAAAAAGCCACTTTTTCTTCATTTTCTCTGTTTTTGATAGAAAAACCCTTAACTTTACTCAGAGCTTCTGTAAACATCTACATGTTCAGCAAATTAAATATGGGAAAATATATGATTTTCACAAGAATAGAAAATACAGAGCATACTATCTGTAGAGACCCATTTGGATGTTCAGAGGCTCTGCAGTTACTATGGAAACACCGTGATCTTCTATAAAATTGATTCACCAGTAAAGCACATGGATGGAGACACTTGTTTTTACATTCAGATAGCAATATCTTTGCTGAAAAAGTAACTTTGACTTCATTTTCCTCTATTTTTGTATAAATAACTGTTCATAAACATCTAATATGTGAATTAAATATAAGATACATTAGTTACACAAAACAGCAAAATACAGAGGATAATATAAAACAAGAAACTGTTGCTAAATCAGTTAAGAAAGGTAGAAATAGAGAAAAAAATAGAACTAATTCGAAGGAAAAAAAAGTAGCACTGGGTCTTTATGGATTAAAAAACATAACAGTAGGCTCTTTTTTAATTCCTTCCAATTCTAACAGTCAAAGACCTTACTCGGCCACACCAGCTCATACAAGTACCTTATCATGTGAAGGTTAAGTTAGCAGGAAAGTCAACATGTTCTTTTTCTACAGTACAGTTTAAAACAAGCCGGATGAAAAACACCAGCAAAAACCTGTTAGCTTTGTCAGCAGTAAACAAAGCTAGGCCTCATGCAAATCATCCTATTTGCATAGCTGTTAGCACCTTTAGCGGTGCAGTGTTACCTGGATGTGGGGGTGGGGTAGGGGGGGACGTAAGGGTAGTCTTAGGCAAAGAAATAATATACTTTTAACACAATGAAACACTGGAATATATATATTCATACCGGCTGATAATTAAAGCAACTCAGCACATGGCGTCAAATTACACCTTTAAAAAACTATTTATACATCGCGAGAATAGGCGCGTTACTTCTGAACTTTACGAGATTTTAGTTTAAGTTTACAAAAAGTAAACACAGCAGGCAAAGCTAATGCTATTAAATTACCTTCAAAAAAAACAGTGCTGGAGTCGAAAATGAACTACCTCCGGACGATGGGATGTCGGTTTTCTCAGACAGAGGCTCCAGAAACAACGTGCGTGAATGTTAAAAAAAAAAAAAAAAAAAAAAAAAACAATTAAAAAAAAAAAAGCTAAGCGGATGTTAAACGTTACATCGTTAGAAAAAGAAGAATAAATGCAGCCCATGTATTGACTTCAACTTGTGCTGCTTACAGTCAGACAGAGCAGACTGCCCGCTGTGTAAGTAGTGAGTTGAAGAAGAGTGTAGAGTGGCTGCTTAGAGGAGGATGTGGGTGTGTTTGTGTGGGAAAAAGGAAAAGTGACCATGTGACTACACTTATCCACCCACCAGGCCTTATGTATTCAGCGGGACAAAAGGAATGGCTACTCAGGCTTAGCTGTTCAGATTCACTGCCCATGTAGATTCCCTCCTAATATTCCTGCATGGATTGTTAGCTTACATTAGGGGTGTCAAACTCATTTTAGATCAGGGGCCACATACAAGCCCAATTTGATCTCAAGTGGGCCAGACAGGTAAAATAATAGTATCAAATTGTGTCTGTTTTAGTGCAAAAAAAAAAAGTGTAATTTTTACAATAGTCTCAGCTTCTTATCTTCACATATGTATTACTAGTTAAAGATGGATCTACAAAGGCACAAAACATTCAGTAACGGGAAAAATATTGTTAAAATGTCACATTTTTCTATAGAAATTCCAGGTTGTTTATGGTTATTTAGATTATTTGCATTTTACTTTTTTTCTCACGAAAATAATAGATTGTAAACATTATAATTGGATTTGTCATCATTTATAGGTTATGCTATTATTTTACATGTCCATTCCACTTGAGATAAAATTGGACTTTATCTGGCACCTTTTTTTATCAAGTTTTTTTTTTAAGGTGTACACTTGGGCTACTCGATATTAGGAAAAACTAAAATTTTGATTTTTTTTTACCTTGCAATATATATTGTGATATGAAAAAATACTCAAGATGATAGAATAAGTGTGCTGCTGACGTAAATGGTCAAACAAATTAGTTGTTTTACCTCTTGTTGTGGCAACAGGTGCACGATACTGTTGACGCACAACACGTCATCCTTCTTGTAGTCTAAATAATTCCAGATAACCGATGTTACCTTTGTTTTTGGCAAGAAGTCCTCATTTTTGGTGATTTTTTTCTTGTTCATTGCTCACTTTTCAATGTTACCAGTGACTCACTCCAAATCAATTGGAATGATTGTGATTGGTGGTACCTTTGACATTAGATGAGAACACGTTGAGTTCATTTGACTCCTACATTGCAGGACCTGCGATGTGACTAATGCGCATATGTACATTGTGATGACGATGCTCAAACGATATATTGTGCAGTTCTAGTATATACTAGCCTTAATGTTAACCTTAATCTGGTTACTAACCTGCCTGTTTTGTTTTATCTTCTTGTGTATGTAAAGATGCTGAATACTTGAATTTCCTTCGGGATTGATAAAGTGTCTATCAGGGCTGCAACTAATGATCATTTTAATGTGATTAACCTGTAGATTATTTTTTTATTATTGATTTATTGGATAGACACAAAAGACTCAATTTACAGACAAGTCACTAATGATGACATTGGGGTGGTGCTGTATGGAGTAGATCGTCCAGTGATCGAAGGGTTGGCAGTTCAAATCCTGCCTCCAACTGTCCTTGGGCAAAGACACTGAACCCTAACTTGCTCCCAGTGAGGCCTGGTAGCACCTTGCATGGCAGCAGCGGCCCACTGGTGCTGTGAACTGTGTGCGTGAATGGGTGAATGTGAGGCTTGTATTGTAAAGTGCTTTGGGCACCATGAAAGTGTGGAAAAGCACTATATAAGTAGTGACCATTTACATCCTCGCAATGGCCTCAGGTTTAGTAAGCGAGTACTAGCCTGCTACCAAGACTTATTATGGCTAGAGACTAGCAAGCTGTATTCTTCAACTAGCTCCAGTTATAGGCTATCAAACTAGTGTTGAATGTATTAGTTCCAGTCAACAATAGGTAACGTTAGTCTGATGGCCTGATAAATGAGGACATTATAATTACAACAATAGTATCTAACTAGCTAGTGGGCTAAAGTAAACATGTAACCACGGTAGGCTATCCTAAGCTAGGTATATATTATGTTCCTGGTGGCCACAGCAGCCCCGTTTGCCCGAAACGTACTGCACCATGGGATTTTGTCCATTTTTTTAATCCATACTCAAGTTTTGTTACATAAACAGTGCACTACGTTTCAGCCAATCAGGTGGCTTGACAGCACACCAGCATCTAAAGCCTCAGCGTGCTCCCGTGTGTTTTCCCTCACACACTACACAGTTAAACTACACAGTGTGCAGGCGTGCCTCAATACTAACATGCTCAAGACCCAACAAATTGACTCCCGAATTTATTGCCAGCTCTTTCAAGAATCAATTTAGATTGATTTAAACAATTTGATGTTGCAGCACTACTATCTATCTGTCGATCTATCTATCTATCTATGAACTAAAATATTTTTGTAATTTTAACTCATCAGCCTGGTTGGACCCTTAGGTGGGCCACTTTTGGCCCACGAGCCACATGTTTGACACCCTTAATTTACATCAACCTAATTACTGTATTGCTGTATTAAACACATGTGCTAGGCGATCCATAACATACCTGATACAAGTTGTTATAGTATGGTTGCGGCTCTTTGTAAGTATGTGAGGCAGGGGTTTGTGTGATTTCATGATTAAGCCTCTTCACTCCATTCCTCACTTTTTCTCTTATTCTCTGCCTGCGTGTGATTCATTAACTCCTGCCACTTTATTTCATAAATAACTGAGACTCCTGTGTTCCCACAGCCCCCGAGTGGAGGTTTTCATCAAAGCTATATGGCCCAACTATACCAAAACAGAGCACTTCAAAGCCAGAGCAAGAGCTTTCCTCAAAAAGTGAGTGCTTGCTGTAGAAGTTTTCAGAAAATATTAGGATGTTTGCAGACAGAAAACGATGTAACACAGATGCCCCTATAAGTTATTTAGACGTAGAAAACTTTAATGTCCTCCAACAAGCAATTTGTGGTACATCACTGAACATACCCACACATTTAAAGCACATCAATCAAACAAAGATCATCAATTGCCAGAGAGACAGATATTAGACCCTTCACTGATACTGTCTTTTTAAAAGATTCAGTTAAAATACAGCCCTTCTTCAGATATGACTCATTTGGACATTCAGAGGCTCTGTAGAGAACATAAAAATTCTGTCATCTTCTGCAATATTGATTCATTAGTAGAACCCATGTAGTTTGACAAGTGATAGTGGTTGGGGATGTTTTTTGTACAGTCAGTTAAAGGAGTTATATTATGCTTTTTAGAATGTAATTTTGCATTTTAAAACATTTACTTGTGCTCCACATAAGCTATAAATGCTATGCTTGGGTCTGAATTCTTCATTAATGAAACTCCACAGGTCCATCTTCAAGTCCATTTTTGTTTAATGAACTGAGACAGGTTGTTTTTGAGTGCTGGTCCTTTAAATACAATGACCCACTTCACTCCTGCCCCCTCCAGGATGTTGGCTGTCTGTTGTAGTTTTCAGAATACAGTACGCTGGTCTAGTAACAACGAAAAATTATAATTTATAATTAGTAATGGCAACAACGGGAAACTGTAGCCTTCAGCCTCATAAGTCTGAGTTAGTCTGACCTGGAACAACAGAACAACGACGAAGAACTGTAAGAACCACGACTTCTGATACTAACTTTATCATGGTCACTCTCAAGTCCACTGAGTAAATCTGGAAATCCCAACAAATGCACTGAATTCATAATCAGACAGGCCAGTTGTGGTGTTAAAGGTCTGCTTATGTCTGTTCGAGATTGGTGTGTAGAAATATTAGGTATAAATTTGCTTTATATGTGTTTAAAACTGAACCGGAAATTACTGAACGAGCTAGCGTAGCGTCTACCTCTGGCAGTAAAAATACCTGGAAGTCTCTTCACAATCACCAAAATAATAATCAGACCAGTCATTTAAGGTGTTAAATGTCTAGACATGTCTTTAATAGATGGGTGTGTAGAAATATTAAGTGTAAATATGCTTTAGATGTGATTAAAACCGAACTGAGAATTAACCATACAGACTACATCCACTGCTGCTGATGTCGTACTTGAAGTAGTGCTCATCTGAAGTGTTGACCTCGTTTGTGCAAATGTAGCTACATAACTACTGACAAAAAGAAGCAAACTAAGAAGAAATTAAAACAGGGTGTAGAAATCCACTCGATTTCAACCAAAATGAATACAAAGATAGATCTGCAACACCTGGAGGGTTCCAAGTCAATCTTTATGAACTATTAGGGTCCACAAATGCACAAATAAATGTAACAAATGCTAAGAAAAGAGAGTTTAGCATAATATCACCCTTTTAAGGATATATTTTTCTGTAAACGTCACCTTTTCTTCAGTTTTCTCAGTTTTGATATAACCTTTGAGTAAAGTTTTTATGAATATTTACATGATTACAGTCATAAATTAAATGTCGGAAAATACCAGATTACTGTATTTCCACTGAGAATTGCAAAATACAGAAGATAATATGATAAATGGAGAGGAATCACTTAGGAAACATTAAATAAAGACTAATGTTCATTCGAAGTCACCACAAAAATAGCTCTAGGTCTTTAAAAGGTAAAATGTATGTCAATAAATGTATATGAATTGCATAAAATACAATTATATACTACAGTATGCCATATTTCACAATCCACATGGCTTAATGTATTTCATATTATCTTATTTAAAAAATGTTGGTTCTTGTACATTTATTAGTTTTACATCAGTAAAACTCACTTGTAGTTAATGTTAATATACCATCGCCGATAGTTAGTTAGTAGTTTTAGACATGTCCATCTTTTTGTTTCTTTTTATAGACATCAGTAATCACCTTTAATCAGGTGCAACGATTACACACTGAGTCCTAATTATGCTTTATCTATCAAGAATAAATCACATTGTCACAAACATTTCACGAGAAGAGAAAAAACTTTTTATTCCAACTTTATGTCCAACCACATACATAGGCTACTTTTCTATATATGCCATAAAATTTAATTAAACTAATGCATATATGGTACATCAACACTGTAGTACAAACTGAACTTAATGAGATCCATGAATTATTTATCCACCACTTGTTACTTTTCACACTAAGAATAACCATTGAATTATATGGCCTTGCTCTCTACGAAAGCTGGGACATGAGTTCAACTCATAATACGGTAATACCAGCTAATAGGGTGTCATGTGGGGTTGTTTTAACAACCACACAGCTCTCCTTCAATGAATTAAATTGGCTCTCTTTCTGTAGACGAAATGGAATCAAGATTAAAGTGAATGTGAAGCTGTGCAGATTTGTCCAGCCAGGATCAGGGATCCCTTCTATCCTCCCACCACTTCTCAGCTCTCCTCTGCCGTGCTGGTTTTGTCTATTCTGTCATATTCTGTCAGCCCACGCAGCTATTAGTAATAACTGAGGCTACACAGTTATTAGTAATAACTGTCATATTACTTATATAACTACACAATTGCACAAAAAAATGTAATTTTGGGAGTTGGGGGATGGTGGCGAGGTTGGGAGTGATAGAAAGAGAAGGATTTGATCTCTGACTGACATAACAATTCCAGGAAACTGTGGAGTCTGGGAGGCGGAGCAGATATGTAGACATATGGGTTGATGTAATGAAAAGCAGAACTTTCTCACTCCGGAGCAGTGTGACCCCTCAAACCCTGAAACCCTGCCTCCCCGTCTCTGGCAGAGTTCCCACTGAAACTACCAGCCTAAATGTCTGCACACACACATCCCCACAACATCCTCCTACCTAACAACCCCCGCATTCTTGCTGACAATTTGAACTTTTCAGTGAGGGCAGCCTATCTTGAAACTATTGACCAAATGTCAGATGTTATTAGTCGATGTCTCATTCATACCGATTACTGCTGAGGATATTGATGTCTGCAGATAAAAGCACACCTTTGTCTTATCACAGACCAGCTATCCATTGGAAACAACCCAGGAATGTAGACACGCAAATACTGTCCAGATATATCAATGAAAATGAACATATACAGGGAAAATGTTCAATAGGACAAGAGCAAGCATATCAGTCTTCATAAGAATCACAAAGAATCCCATTTCAGAAAGACCAAAATATAGATCCATAAAGTGAAATTCATGTTTCATAGTTTTTGTGCAAACTTAAATCCTCTTTCTTGCTTTAGGAAGTGTCTGCTTTCAGTGCTACAATATTCACTGCCTGAGAAATCTCCATTTTTTTCCAACAAGCATCCTTGACACAAAGTAGATTGTTATTAGATTTAAATAGTGATGAAAGTTTAGTAGATGATGTAAACTTCTCATGGGTAGCAGAGGACACGGTCGACAGCTGACGCAGCAATGCAGCCTATACATTTGAGGTATTTAAGGAAAGTTGATGCTGATGGTGGCAAAGAGTAGACATGTAATACGAGCTGGCTTTCCACTGAACAGGTCTGAAATGGAGGACGCAGTTGTTATCATTTCATTGACAGTGGAGGGACTAGAGGGCAGTGCAGATCCACAGTGAAACCTGTGAGAGTGGTGTCATCAATGTGTTGAATGTACTGCAGTTAATTTGTGGTTATTAGGGTGCCAAGCCCGCGGGGGCTAGGGAACGCGTATGCAAGCAGACGCGTTTCCTAGCTCCAGCGGTGCTA
>JAPTGZ010000008.1:27865307-27875986 GCA_029814645.1 Fowleria isostigma
TATCTATCTATCTATCTATCTATCTATCTATCTATCTATCTATCTATCTATCTATCTATCTATCTATCTATCGTTTGCTCTATCTGTTGTTCAGTTTTTCTGTCTTTCTGTCTGCCTATCTTTCTTTCTTTCTTTCTTTCTTTCTTTCTTTCTATCTGTTGGCATTCATACAGGAAGCACTTTGTTTAAAAACCCGAGGACAGGTTCTGCTGTAAAGGTTAGGAACAAGGACTGCATATTGTCTGCAAGATTGAAACTTGAAATAAAGAAGCCGTGCTATTATTAAATGTTGAAGCTGTAATGGAATGATAATGATATAATGCTAGAATTTAATAATTTGTAATAATATTGACTGAAAAAAATACCAAGAAATTTCAGGTTTTAATAATAATACAGACAGCAGGGTCTTTGCAGTCTCAGTACTCACAGAATCCAAACAGGTTTTGAATTTAGTTCAGGTGGGGGTTTATTACGGCTGCGAGAGCTGATATAAGGGGGAAAAATGCCAGGATACAGAAATGCTTTACTTCTGCAACTCTCTCCTATTGGTCCAAATCAAAAGCCTAAATTTATAGATGATATTCCGATGGCACTTTAGGAAGTTTATGTGTTAAAGAATGGAGTGAAGCAGTAGACTCATGTCCAGGTCAAGGTTGATAGAATCTAATCAGCGATTAGTTATTAGAGCTGTCAGTCACGACAGTAGTTAACCTCTGTATCTCTCTGAAAATGCCTGTGATTAAACTAAATCAGCTCATCACAGGGGAGATGACTACCGCCTGCAAACACAGGCAAGCAGTGGATGCAGAAGTCTTCTGTCCTCTTAGGCCACTTACAATATGCTGAAAGCTAATTATGGATTTTTGCCTAGTGTTGCTGAAAAACTATCAAGCACTGCAGCTTTAAAGGCAAGGGACAGCCTTTCAGATTAAAAGCCACTAAAACTGATGATTTTTAAGTTCTTGCTAAGAAATACAAGTAGTTTCCTCCCTATTATTTACCAGTCAGAGCAAATGTCATGATCAGAACCATCTGCAGTTTTCTACTGACGCTTTTGATTTCTAACAAACCCTCAGTGGATGTGATGTGGGGGCAGCTTTAACCATAGGGCATCTGTAGCATAAGTTGGTCTGAAGCCATTTAGAGTTTGAGTTCAAATAGGAGGACTCAAAAAATCAATCAGAAAAATTCAACCTCGCTCAACCAGCCCCGCACTAAGATGGCCGTCTTTTTTGTTTGTTACAGCATCCAGCAGCTGAATTTCACGTAATTTGAGGCCCTTCAATAGACTTGTCAGTCAGACCAGTGAAAAGGTGCATCATGGCCTGAATAAAATGAAAACAGACTTTGTGGCATCTTAACTGTATTGGAACGATCACACGTTTTGTAAAGAAGAAAAGGTTGTTTTGAATTGTGATGCGTGTGAAGTGCAGCATAGGATAACAACTGAGCCTGAAACATCAAATCTGACCCCTTATCCGTGCTCTCCTTGTGGGCTTTGGGCCAGTCTTTAGAATTTCTGCCGCATTTTAACAACCTTTTGAAAAGTCTTAATGATACATCTATTGAGACCACTGAAAAATGTTGTTCTTGTTGTAATCACTTGGATGTTTGACCTTCATTTTACACAATGACATTTGTACAGCATTTGACAGACTTTTTGTACATTCATCTGCTGAGAGGGGGATGATTCTCCGTGCTTGTATAAAGTCTTAGTTGAGGATGTTTGTATAGATGCGTGTGTGTCCAAACACCAATTCATGTGCAACATACCCAAGTGTGACTTAGAAACTTGAAATCCTCAGTACACACAAAATGGACAGCCAGCTAAATAACTAGTTGTTTTTTTTAAAAGTGTTTCTGTGATCTACAATATACAGTTATATAACAACACTGATTGCATATTTTTAAAACTAACACAATAAATGCATGCATTGTATTTAAATCCACGTTCCCTCTGTAATGCTCCACTGGATCTCTGAATTGTTCCATTATTAGTTGGTCATAATCCTAATACAAAACAGGCCTAACAAAACTAAAACCACCAATTAGACCTGCTTAGTCGGCAGAAGAATCAAATCATATTACTCAGCTTGATGATATTAATTTGATAATCAATGTTTAGTACAATAAATTGGCAGTGATATATTTCTGGTATGTACTTGATAAGGATAATCTAGTGTTTGGGTTGTTAAATGTATGCTGAATACAAACTAGAATTATCAAATCACACACACTACTGACTCATTTTCCACACTTTAGTTCTTTTACAGATGCAAAATTTTATATCTTTGATTTGCTATAATCTTTTTCAGTTAAATGTCACACTTGCTTTACAAAAATCCCCTTCCGATGGCACAGAGTCTCAACCTACCAAAGCAGAAAATAATGTATTTATGCTCCTACTTCTGCCTCCTGCCATGCCTTATCTCTGTCTGTGTAGGTGCATACCAGGTGGTTGTTACTGAAGCATGTAGTTTTTTTTCCAGCTGGTCTATTTACTCTAAATGCACTCTAAATAAGAATACATTTCGAAAAATTGCCTATTTCATCACGTTATAATGATCTTTTTTGATCAAAATAAATGTGCAATGCCTTAGCCTTGTTTGGCGGAGATTTGCAGGAGGTATCAGACAGTCACACATCATTAGGTAACTTTGTCTTACATTGATAGACTGAATCATGAGCTGGAGACAATTTGTACAATGTTTGATGAATTGCTTCTCAAATAACATCAGAAGGAGTGAGTGTGTCTTGCTGGCTGTTCTCTGTAAATGTTTCCTCTGACTTGTTGCAGTGACTCACACTGTTTGTGTGGGAGCGCGTCGCTCAGCACATGGTATCATATATGAACTTTGTGCGGACTGGTCAAAACATGCAAATAAGCCACTAATTAGCTGTGATTGTTTCTGCGATACTTTACATTCATAGCCTACACAAGTCCCTCTGGTTTGTACAGCCTGTCTGTGCTTCTTATTCAGCAATGCTGCCATTCATCCTCCCAAGTGACTGGAGAAGCCCGGTTGGTAGATGTAACATTTTAATATAATTTGTTAATTAGCCTGGCTTTAGGACTGGGCTGCATTGTCATACCAGCACTCAATCATGAAGAATGCAAAAGATTGCGCCATCAATCTGCCGTTGGAGTGCTGATTCATTTTATTTGGCCTTCACCTACACCTGTTAAATAATAAGTTTCCTCTCACTGCATTCAGCTGCTTTGAACTTGGGTAATGAATCTGCACAGCAAGTCTCAAGAATATGATTGAAATAAGAGAAACAAAAATGTACTATATGTATTCTGAGGATGTTAATGTGCAAATGGAAATTGCGGTCTTATGATATAGATTAAACTCATAATATAGCAGCACTGTGAGTAGTTTACCTCAGTACAAATCAGTGAAGCATTAAGTTTTAGAAAGGAAAGTAATACGCAATACTTCTTAATGAATTTCAATTTAGATGAAAATGTAAGTTGTTGATCACATAAAAATACCACACATTAGCTTTCAGTACCACCTTCTACGGTGTGAGGTTTTCTGTGTGTCTGAGCAACACATCTTAGAAATTGGATGTCTGTGAGTTTTGTGCTGGTTGAACAGACAAATCAGTCATTTAAAGACATTGCCTTACATTTTACAAAATTGCAGTGATACTTTTTTTTTTGGAACCTCAAGAAGCTATTTGGGGGAAAAAAAAAGGATGAATTACAAATCAAATCATAAAAAACAGACAAATCAATTCATAACAAATGTTCAGTTGCAGACCTGACAAAAATGCCAGATATAAAATATGAGACTTTCTGTCTTCCTGTGCAGGGCTTCATCCAGGTGCTCCAGTTTCTTTCCCGAGTCCAAAGAAATGCATAAAAAATTGCCTGGAGCTGTGAATGCCGTTGTCAGTATATGTTGTCATGAGAGACTGTTGAACTATTCCCCTGCCTGTCACCAAATGTATACAGCATAGGCATCATCCGCCCCTCATGACCTTGAATGCATTGGCTGTATTGTAGCCAGCAGTAAAATAGCAATTTGAACAATGTTGAAATTTAAGATCTTCCATGGCAGAAGAGTATAAGCAACATGTGGTGATCTTTAATATTTCAGAATGTGGATGTTTTAGTGAAGAAAAATAGTTTCCAGTGTTCAAATGCCTGTACCTGTCTTTGTTTGACATAGCTCTGTGATGATGGCTTGAATTATTAATTGTAGTGATTATTCCTCTTGGTTGTTTTCATTCTCAGTATCTCGGATCTGTTATACAAACTAGGGTTGGACGATATAGGAAAAAATTGAAATTGAATTTTTTTTTGACCCTGCAATATTTATTGCAATATGAAAAAATACTCAAGAGGATTCAACAGCTGTGTGGTCCTGATGTAAATGGTAAAACAAGTTAATTATTTTACAAAGCTAGCCTTCAGTAATTCATTGTTCAAGCAAATAGTTCTGATTATAAAATGGAATTGTATCTATAACATAAACAACACTTAATTAAAATTAAAATCTCCATTAGAGTTACCATGGCTTTGATTTTATTTTTTAACAAGGTATTTTTGTGCCCCCCCCCAGCATCTGATGCCCTACACATGGTGTGTATTGTGCGTAATGTAGCAGCGGCTCTGCAATGCACTGTCGACAGAGAACACGTGTTTCAACATCATCCTCCTTGTAGCCAAAATAAATCCAGATAACTAACTTTGCTTTTCTTTTTGGCACCAAGTCTTCATTGTTGGTGATTTTCTCTTGTAAGAACAATTGTGATTGGTGGTACCCTTGAAATTAAATGACAACATGTTGAGTTTTTTTTTAGGTTTTTTGACTCCTCCATTGCAGGACCTGCGATGTGGCTATTGTGCAATCGTTCATTGACAATGCTCAAATTATATATTCTGCAGCACTAATACAAACCCGTTTCCAGAAAAAATTGAATATTTTCTAAAATAGAGTAAAACTAAAATCTGCTCTTTTGATCAATTTTACTAAACCTTTTTTTGTCTGACATACTTTCATTAGTTGCACAGATCAACTTTATATTTTGGAAACAAATTTAGATTTTGATGTTTGCAGCTGAGGCATTAAATGTCCTTCGCTTAATAACCCTTTAAAGGACACTTATTAAAATACAATGAAATTCAAAATTTCAACCTTAGTGTGTTACTGGATGCCATCATCTACCTCCTTGTCTGTTGGCGTGACAACAGTCTCCCTCTTCTTACCATAAAACATTTGAACAGCATTTGCCAAAAAGTAAATGGGTCAATATATAATTGAAGGACGTTTGAAGTCTATGGGGTGTATCTTGCATACATCTTTATTAAAAGTTAAAAAAAAAAAAAAAAAGTATTAATGTTTTTTATATTCATTATAAGCATGTATTTAAAAATTCCATAATTATTTAATTAATTGGGGTGGCCATGACTCAGGATTTAGAGCAGGTCATTCAATAACCAGAGGGTTGGCGGTTCGGTTCCTGCTCTATCCCAGTCATGTGCTGTTGTGTCCTTGGGTAAGCTACTTCAGCCACCTTATCTTCAGTACAGCTACTCACACTTGTGTATGATTGCGTATGAATGTTCGGTGGTGGTCGGAGGGGCCGTAGGCGCAGATTGACAGCCACACTTCTGTCAGTGTACCCCAGAGCAGCTGTGGCTACAAATGTAGTTTACCACCACCAAAGTATGAACGTGTGAGTGAATGAATAATGGATCCATTGTAGGCGCTTTGAGTATGCCTTAATAGAAAAGAACAATATAAATCTAATCCATTATTATAATGATTAATTACAAAAAAATCACTTATTAATAAGTGATTATTAATAATTCATAAATAAATAGATATACTAAAATCTTAACTAAATACCATCAAAATTTAATAACAACCATCTTTTAATTAGCTAAAACATGATAAAATGAGCTTATTTAAAAAATTGTTTTGATTGTGTTCTTTTTATTAAATTGAGAAAATCCTGACAGATATTTATTTTTTGGCAACATATCAAATTTTATATGGAAAATAACATTGTATCTATGTCTGAGAAATCACTTTCAACTAAGTTGCACATTACAAAACACCTCTTTAGGAAGTGTGTTAATTCCACATCACATGACCTGCTTCACATGATGTCATTTCCTCCTTGAAGAAAACACCGGACAGACTCCAACATATGTTCTTTGTCCTCTTTCTTAGTTATTTAATATAAACTAGTGTGTGAGTCAAGTGTGCATTGATTTCACTCTCATGTTAACAGTGTTACTACAATATCTTTATAAATAACTTTCAATTTCAATTTTACTCAGTTGTATATTTAATATTTAGAAGAATCTTTCTGTAAAAATACCATGTGGTGTTACAGTTATGTTGATTTTAGGACTGAGAACAGAAAAAATGTCAAATATACCTGTCAACTATGTTATTCTGTAAAGGGAACTCAAAAAGTCCCTCAGTTATATATTGACCCAAACACATGCAGTAAAACAACTTTTATAAGGCCATAAACCAACAAAAATCAGTCCTGTTCACTATTAACAGCTTCTAAATGTCTGTAACCTGAATCACTGTATAGTGTGATAAAACCAATGTGCTTCATGACTTCACTGGGGCACAGGATTGGCCTCATATTTAATGTTTGCTGAAATGACCAAAAATAGTCACTTGTCCGATAAAGGGTTAATCATTTGGGAACTGAGGACACTATTTCTTGTATATCTGCCAGCGGAACTTTTGCCCATTGTTGCTCATTGCAAGACATCGGCTGCTCAACAGTCCATGATGGCCTTGTCTGAATTTATATATGGGACACAGATGTGGACTGTGGGCAGGACAGTCCTCCTGATACACACTCAGCAACTGTGAAGCCACGTTGTTAAATCTCATGTAGAATGAGACCTAGCATTGTCCTGCTGAAAACCACAGACATCAGGGAAAACATGTCAACTTGATAGTGGTATACTATATGTCTCTATTAAATTCCTGTCGACTGTGGAGTACTTAAGTAGAGCTGAATATATGCCTTTGCAGCCACGGTACCGTCACACACTTGGCATCAGCCTGCATGGTCTTTTTCATCACAGATACGTAGAACCCTTCATTTATTTTCCCAAAAGCAGGTTGAAAGGTGGGCCTGTCTGACCACAGCTTTTCCACTATCTTTCAGTCCATCTGAGATGAGTTTGTGCCCAGAGCGATGTTGTAAGGTCTCAGGATGCTTTTTCTGATAGAGCAGTGGACTGTGTTAGCAGTTCTCCCAAGTCCTCTCATGAATCTATCACCACAACATGACAGTTTCTTATGCAATACAGCCAGAGGGCTCAAAGGTAACACACATTCAACAGTGGTTACGTCCTTGGCCTTTACACATGGAGATTTCCCTGGACTCCACAAACCTTTACACAGTATAACATACTGTAGACGGTGACAGACCTCAGTTCCTGTTTCGACTTATATCTGGAGTTCTTTTACAAAGTTTGCCACAATGTAGTCATGATGCATCCTTGCAAAGACCAAGCTTTTGGTAAATATTTTCCTTATGCCCAGTCATGATCCACAAACCAATTAACCAGCTAATTTTAGAATCTGATAGAGCATTGTTACTCATATTCTATGAACCATTCACTGTGGTGTTGTCGCTGTTTGATTTTTTTGTGTGCTGTAAACATCAAAATCCAAGTTTTTGCCACATATTTGCAGACATGGCAGAAGTCCTCACATTATCTATTTAAGTAGAGGTGGAGCTACTTGTGTGAAAAAATACTCGTAAAAGTAGAAGTATACAACTTCTCAATTATAATAAAGTACAAAAGTATAGTACAAATTAAATAATACTTATTTAACTAGGCAAAATTATACAAGTTCTAGTTTTCTAATTCAACAGCGAATGAATCTTTTACGTACTGTAACATTTGTTGAGTTTGAAAAAGTAACGAGCCTATTCTGTGAATTTAAGAAGTATAAAGTCCAGATATTTATGCAACAATGTAGGGAGGAAAAGTAAAAAGTTTCCATAAAAATAAATACTCAAGTAAAGTATAGATACCTAAAAAATAAATACAGTAATGAATTACTTATACTTTGTTACTTCCCGCTTCTGCATATTTGCAAGTTGATCAGTGAATATGCACAAATCATCTCATTTTTACTTTTGTCAGTAAAATGAAGTCACAAGCAACTTTAACAAATTACAAAATGTAGTTTTTATCAGAGTGTAGAAAATGTAGTAATGTTTCTTTTTGGTAAAAGTTACAGATTGAGGGGGTAGAACCTTTTTGTTTGGAGTTTGCATGTTCTCCGTGTGTCTGTGTGGGTTCTCCAGGTACTCCACCTTCACTGATGCACTGATAAGTTAATTGGTTAATTGAAATTGCCCATACATGTGAATGTGAGGGTGATTGGTTGTTTGTCTGTATGTGTCGGCCCTGCGATGCACTGGCGACAGGGTGGCCTACCATGCCTTCGCCCATAAGTAGCTGGGATAGGCTCCAGCGACTCCAGTGACCCTACTGAGGACAAAGCCGATTCAGATGATGAATGAACGAAGATCCAGATTGGATATTGATTTGCTAATGCTTGTTTGACAAGACATTGTATCAGCAAGTGTGAATACAAATGCTTAATGTGAGAAAATAGCAAAGACATTTTTAGTACTTGTACTTAATTGTGTTGAACTAAAGACAGATAAATAAATCGATTAAAATTTATTAACAAAAATATTTCGTATGATACTGGACAGGAATGACGCATTAGTATTTGTCAGTGACTTTGCTGCTGTGATGCTGTGGAACATCTGTGTACGCTTGACACAGACACTGAGATCACAAAATCCCAAACCTGTGCTTCCAAAGGAGGCAGATGACCAGTAACCTGCGATGAAACCTGAGAATGTATAGAATATATTATATGATATATGAGACTGTGTGTAGTGACAAGCATGTCCCATTCCCCTTGAGGTCAAGCAAAGATACATGACCTTCTCTTCTAGATACAAAAATATCAGCAGCAGTCTGAATGTTAACAAGCTTCTAGTGAGACACTGAGTAATGACTAGAGCCTAAGAAAATGATACTATATGAGGCCATGCAGACTATGTGTTAACACAAACACGCATGACCTTCTCAACTTTTTGTGGTAAACATGTTGCTTTTCTATTGGATTCATGTGCATGTATGACAGCTAACTGGATGCAACCAGACAACTATCTTCTAGGACACCATTAGATATGACACAAAGAAAAAATACTATGTGAAAGGGTTTGATTTATCTATTAATTTGTTAATCAAATAGAGTGAGGAACACCGTGATATATGCACATGGGTCAATATATAATTTAGGGACTTTTTGAGTTCCCTTTCCAGGGTAACAGTTGACAGGTATAGTTGACATTTTTTCTGTTTTCCTTCCCAAAATCAACATACCCATAACACCACATGGCATTTATACAGAAAGATCCCTCTAAAGATCATATGTGCAAATCAGTGAAATCGAAACTGAAAGTTATTTATTAACATATTGTACTAACATCGTTGACATAAGAGTGTAATAAATCCACACTTGACTCATACATTACTTTATATTAAATAATTAAGACAGAGGAGAAAGAATATCTGTTGGAGTCTGTCCAGTGTTTTCTTCAGGAGGAAATGACATCATGTGGAGCAGGTCATATAATATGGAATTAACCCACTTCCTTCAGAGGTAATTTTGTAATGGGTAACTTAGTTGAAAAGGATTTCTCGGACACAGATATAATTTGTTATTTTCCACATAAAATTTGATACATTGCCAAAAAATAAATATCTGTCAGGATTATCTGAACATAATAAAAAGAACACAAATAAAGCTGTTTTTCGAATACGCTCATTTTATTATTGTTTAGGTGGTTGTTATTAAATTCAGACAGTTGTTTAGGTGAAAAATTTGTATATCTATTTATGAATTGTTTATGAATCATTTTTTAATGAGTGATTGTTTCTGTAGTTAAATAATTATGGTTTTTTTTTAACACAATGAACATAAAAAACTTTTTTTTTCCCACTTTTAATGAAGCTGCATGCAAGATATATCCCATGGACTTCAAAAGTCCCTCAATTGTACACTGACCCTCACAAAGCCCAAAAATGTGGTTGCTGGACCATTTAGCCTATCTCCCCAGTGGATGATGCAACAAATAGGTTACAGAATAATAGTAAATGGGCAGCAACAACAAGCAAAGCTTCAAAGTATTAATGATACAAAGCCCAGTAAATGGCTTAGAGATGAATACCAAATTTAATACCAAAACCTAAGTGTATGGTGCAGCAGAGGGTGAATCAATGAACCTGATTAACCCATAAGGACCCAATTTTACTTTTGTGTCAGTTTCCTAATTAATTTTTCTCTCTATTTAACATTTTTTTTCCCACCATTTATTATAATTTTATCCTCTGTAAATCAGGTATTTTCCAAAATTTAATTCCCTAATCAAGTAGATGTTCATTAAAGCTCAGATTTAAATTAAGGGTTATTAGAGCAACAACAGGTGGCACGGTGGTGCAGTGGTTAGCACTCATGCCTCACAGCAAGAAGGTCCTGGGCTTGATTCCAGTACCATGACTGGTGGGACCTTCTGTGTGGAGTTTGCATGTTCTCCCTGTGTCTGCGTGGGTTTTCTCCGGGTACTTCGGTTTCCTCCCACCATCCAAAGAC
>JAPTGZ010000008.1:27883914-27894645 GCA_029814645.1 Fowleria isostigma
AACATTGATGCTCCAGCCCTGCAGCCACGCCCCCCCCGGGTGTCTGTGATGGGCAGGCTTTGGAGAAAGAGGGTGCAGCTGTTTTGTCTCTTTACAGCAAATATTACACATTCTGCTAAAGAAATATAAATAAATTCATGAAATACATAAGAATAACAAGTGTAACGCCATGACACAACCAAAGACAAAGATTGTTTTTTTCTTAGACAAATGTGTGGATGTGGCATTGCCTACATTATAAGGATAAACAGAAGGGCTGCTCTGAAAGCTCAGCACTATTCAAAAACTACTGGCATTCTGAGTTCAGCTCTGCCAAGCCACCAAGCCTTCCCGTGGTGAGGTTCTCTTAACGCCTTGAGATCCTGCAGAGCCTGTTTTTTTTTTTATCGTCAAGCTGCTGGTCCCTCCTGGGTTTCCTTTCTTCTCCACCATATTCTGGAATTCCACACAAATCAGACGAAGATGTTATTTCCAGGATAAAGTTAATTTGGCTTCAGCAATACATAATGAGATCATATTTCTATCTGTGGCACACATGCCTTTGTGTCTCCTCAGTTTTTTTTTTTTTTTATGTGTGTGTTTTCTCGTGTGTGTTTTGTTGTCTATTTTCATATTTTTTTTATTATTTCTATTCTATCTGTTGTCACTGTTCTTCAAAGCTGCAATGCACAATTAAATGTAATGGTAGCTGGTACACAAAAACCATGTTGTTTGTTTTTATTGCTTTTTTTTAAAAGTTAAATTACAGGTGGCTATGAAATGTGTTGTTAACTTCTTCTGATTACAGTTAGTTAATTAAAAATAGCTTTGGCGTCTAAAAACTCAGTACATTGAGCGCACCATCTATCTAATCTAAAATAGTATTCCAGTTGGCTGCTGATGCCATTTGATGTGTTGTCAGTTTTCTGTTTTTTTTTTTTTTGGTCATTGCTCATTTGCTACCACATTTTGTGTTAGGGAACACTTTAACAGTGGCCACCTGCATTATCCGACTGAGTTACACCATCTGGCTGCTTTAGGAAAAGTCTCCCATTGAAAACCATAACTTTGATTCATGGGCTGAAAAATCTCCTTTTAGATTTATAGTGAGGCTTGTTGGCAAACATAACACTTCAGATACAAGACTAGAAAGCCTATGGCTGAGAAAATACTTCAGCAGCATATTTATCATCTGTTTTACTTTTTTATGTAAAAGGAAATGTACTTCATTAAAGACTCCAGCATGGCTTTGGTTTGTCAACATGGAGTATGAAGAGTTACAAGTAGTTTAGATAAAAAAAACAAAAAACAAACATTATTCCAAAGTGAAGATAAGTTTTAGGTTAGGCAGAAAAATCTACCCACTTGCAGTCTAATCTTGCCTGCATTGATCAGACCCCCTCCTCGTGCACATTGATGGTTCCAAGCTCAGCAGGCCACCATAGCCCGGCTGCCGAAGTAGCCTGGCTTTCATTTATGGTGAAGAAGAAAATGATGCAACAATATAAGCCCAAAAGGGAAGAAGCTGTTTCAGATGACTTCTCAACCAAACTATTATTCCCACCCAGGGCCGTTGTCTCGACATGAGTATCCACACTTTACCGTTCTGCTTGAAAGCAGTCGCCGAATCGTGGAGTGTGTGCTCACTACCCATTTAAAATTCTGGCTATTTGATGTTCACAGATCAATGGAGTTGGAGTGTGCCGAGGTAACAGATGTTGCCATCAGTCGCATTATAGCTGCGTTCTCTTAAGGATTTTTTCTCTTTAAGGATTACATGTCTCGTTGAATCATTTAATACACCAAAGTGCTAAAAGCAACAACTGAAGATACGGTTTCCCCAATACTGAAAATGTGTTTTCATGCTTTACGCCCCTGGTTTGGATATAAATATCAAGCTGCATCAGGACAATACTTTATTTTCTGCAAAGTGGTATTGTGAAGTTACTTTATAATTTATGATTGCAGTGACCTGTTATCCATAGGGGAGCCAACAGCTCTGACTTCAAACAACCTAGCCTCAGCACAACATCTGGCCTATGAGGAAATGTTGCCTTTGTTAATGAAGTGATATAAATTGATGTGGCAGACAAAAGCCTCTGTACATTATATGTCTCTCTGCAGTGGTATTGAAGTACTCTGGGATGCGCTTACCTGCAGGCTTTTGTTGCTTCGGCCTGAGTTGCTGGCCTATAAACACTTTAATAGAAATGGACAATCCTGTCTTTGTGAAAGGTGTTAAACAATGCTGTTTAATGTGATAATTTTATTAAGGGAGTTTTCGTACTTTTCCCTCGTTAGTCCCCAGGGGTCTTTTTCATTTGTTGGCTTAAATGTGTTTTTATTTCTGAAAGGTACTCACTTCCACATTGTTAACATGTCTTTGGTGTTAAAATCTAGTCAGCAGGAGTTGCCTTGTGTTCATGGATGAAGCCTCCTGGATGATTTTGCTTTAATTAAGATAATTAATGTCACACCGCTGTCATTTAGTGAAATGGCAATGTTAAACAAACCCAGCATTCAGTTGCGCATAATTTCAGGAATTAAAGAAAAAAACTGTCGCTTCAGATGACAGGAAAAGAGCGTCATCAAAAAATTAAAGTAAAAAAGGGTAGGTGTACTTTTTCCCATTTGCGATGGTTGTGTGTCTTATTTATGGCTGCAAAGGAGCACTTAGCAAATGTCACAGACGCAGGCTGGACAAATCACCAGTGTTTTCATATGTCAAATGTGTCTTTATTATTAATATTCCAGTCAGTAACTTCTGTAACAATTGCTTTTACAGAATCATCCATCTGTTTAATTGCTCTGGCTAAATGTGATGACAGTTTTATTGATGAGGCAACTTAATTCCAACAGCTGATAAGGCCGGATCAACGGGGTGGTGAGAGCGAGAGAGAACTGCAAGGCGTCTCTCCTTTTCATTTGTCTCAGGTGTTCATCCTTCATTTCGCCGAATGCCCCTGTGCTTTCTTCATACCCTCAACACCTTCATTTCACACCAGTAATCTCTTCAACCTAAGCTCTTTAAGTCACCATTAAGCCCTCATTCCTCCTTACATAATGATCAAATTCATCCCAGTCCATTTACCTCCAAGGTTTAAGATTTACGAAGGATTAGAGGTTGAAAAATCAATTTGCTTGCTCTTGGATGTCAAATAATCCACTTTGTAGATACACTGGTGCTACTGCTACCTAGTGCGTTAAACTCTACGCAGTAGCTAACGTCATGTGTGACCCTTCCTTGAGTTTCAAAGGGAAAGTTATGCTAATACACATGTCATTATCATTGAACACGCGAGGGAGGTTATGCCATGATCGGGTGTAAAGTAGTGTAATCTTTACAAGAACAGCCTTTGTCCGGTGAATTCAAATAGCAATTTAATGGCCTATGTGACATGCTGAACTTCAAACACCCATTTCATGCAAAAAAAAATCTACAAAGTGAATATTGTATCACTGTATTGATGTGTTAACTGCAGCCGCAGAGCTTCACCTTACACTTACATCTCTCATAACACAGAAAACTTTTCCAGCCAGCAATTTGGTGGATGCAAATTATATCTGACTGTAATCCTGGATCCTTACCAACTAAATGCATAAAGTTAATTGCCATGCAGAAGGAGGAATATAATTTGTCCTAATTTTCAGACTGCTGTGGGTTGTTTTATTGTCTATGACGGTGTCCATGAGGGTATGACATTTGGAAGGTATAAAGGCCATTTTATTGGAAGACTATAAATCTCTGAAACCCGGTCCGGACGCTTGGTACCGCTGTTAACAAGTGTGTGGGGGGGTTATTTTTAGATTAAACCCACACATAAAGATTTTCATACATTCAGCAGAAATTATAAGCAGAGTTAGAGTAGCCTTAGTCAGCCTATTCTCCACAAAGCCACATAATTAGTAAATAAATGCATGATGTAAAACGGATCAATCGCAAGGTTACTGCTTTATAGGAAGCTTTTTGTGTTAAACTGAACTGGACAACAAAGGAACTTTACCTCTACTACATCACATTTTTTGGGAGAAACTGAATTGTACACAAGGTTGAATATGCTGGTTGTGGCATACAATAACAAATCTAGACATACATTCAATAGAGGTTCTGCTAGTGGGTTGATGAAACTTATACTAACCAGAGGTGGAAACAGTACTGAAAAAATGTAAAAGTAAATGTTAAGTATCTTTACTTTGCTTAAATTCTACTCAAGTAACAATACCCATCTAAAAATTTACTACTCAAGTAAAAGTAATAAAGCACTTAATTTAAAATTTACTTTGAGTAAAAGTTGCTTGGTTATTTTCAATTACTTGATGTAAAACAAAGACGAGTCATAAATCCAATTCGCTACTAATTGTTTTTAATCAACGTTTAGTCTACATAAATTGCATTGTGTGTGTACGTACCACACAATGAGTAGGCATACATCATACAGCTGTACAAAGTGAAACTGAAGATGCTTTAGTAATTCCTTCTAAGACTCCCGCTGTAGTGCAGCTCGTTTTCTTTTACCTATCTTCATAAAGGGGGGAAGAACCAGGGCTTAATTTGAGCAGGATCTGGCACCTTCCAAGAACCAGAACCTATTTCACTGGATCCGGCACCTCTATGAAAAAATAAATAACCTAAAATGAAAAAGAGTTTATTGTTCAATATTGTTATCTGTCTTGTTAATCTTTGTTTCCCATCAAAGTTGCACAAAAATTTTGTGTTCAGATGCATTTTAAGGGAAACACGGAGGCAGGGGACAGTCTAAAACACTTACCTCAGAAAGAGAGAGAGGGAAAAAGAGGTATATCATGATACTTATGGACAACTCCCTCCCCCCACTCTTTCAAACTGCCGCTCCCCATCTCCTGTTTTATTGACCCACCATCTTATAAGGGTCTTTAGTTTCATTTTCTGTTTTATGGCTGTACAGTCTGCATGTACTCGTTGTGATGTATCCCCCATGTTGTGATTAATTTTCATTTACTCTGCCCACTCCTGGTTCGTGGATCCATGTCACCAGATCCACCCCCCTTCTGTGTTCCAGCACCTCCCACTTTGAAAATTAAGCACAGGGCAGGATATTTGTTTAAGGTTGGAAATTCTGCGTAATTTGCTTTCAATTCAGGCCAATTGTTTTTTTTCCCCACATTTCATTTTTTGCTCAGTAAAGGGGGGTTTTCCAGTGTAGCGAAGTGTAATACTTGGATCAAAATGCACTTAAGTAAAAGTATAATTACCTTTTTCAAAAACTGCTTAAAAAATTACAAGTTACTCACAAAAACTATGCAATTACAGTAACATGTATTAATGTAATTTGTTACTTTCCACCTCTGGTACTAACATAGGCACAACAACGTAACCAGAGGATGTAGATAGAAAGCAGAAATACACTGATTTGTCAGTAGGTTTTGTAGTACATTTTTGCATTTGTATCAGAAATGTGCTGCTGATAGTGGCGGACGGATAAAAGTCTTCAAAAGATGATTTACTGATTAAACTGGAATGAGAAGGAAAATAAGTTTCAAAATGCCTCCAGATTGTGTCATTTAGTTTAGCTCTAGTATATCGATTCAAGGAACTACAGCGGGATATTTTTAAGTAACAAGAGTTAATGAGAAGGAAAATGCAAGAAATTCAACACCGGGAAAAACAGCCTTGGAGCCTTTGTTTCACCTGCATTTTGCAGACTTCAGCAGCTAAAAGCAACTCTAATATCACTTGTATATTAGGTGTACGGTCTCACAGAAGACATAAATAAGCACAAACTGCTTTTGTTAATCAGTCTGTCCACACTTATCATCAGTGGATAATTATTATGGCTGAACTGTTAAATTTGACCTCATCCTGTAATTCTGATTTGCAGTTTTATTAGTGATAATAAGGTTTCATGTTTTTAACTGATCAAGTGGTGTTTTGTATTAGAGATGTTTTGGTGCATTGTTTTGCTCTGTGAAGAAATTTGCAATAACTTCAATTTTGAATTAAAACTGAGATGTTTTTTGTGACTCATATTCAAGGCCTGATTGCCCAGCTTAGCAGACTCACTTGAACACAGTGTTCTCTTTGTTTCTAAATCACGAACAAAGAAGCCTGTAGAAACTGAAAACTGTCTCCTGTGACTTTTCATCCCTTGGAATCCTCATGAAGCATCAATTACTTCACAAGTGCAGCAGCTGTGGACCATGTGAATAAACTTACTGTATTTTTTAATAATAGAAAATTAACAACACCAACTTCAGGTGTGAAAACGTGTAAAATAAGTTCTAAGTGGACTGAGGATGGTAATTTGAATATGAACAGGCATATGAACATTAATGATTCTGTCCCAGGCTTTTTGATCCGTATACACTTAGCTGTTCTGTAACTTATCCGCACTGATCCACGTCTTCAGTGACATCTCACCAGTCCCTTGAGACTCGTTAATCCAGAAACACTAAGTTAACAACCGTAATGTTAACATCTCAGCTGTCATTTGTCATCTGGAGTAATATTGAAAGTAGTAATAGTAGTAGTAATGGTAGTAATAGTACGCTGTTGCTTATACTGCCTCATTAGCAGGATACATTTTCAGCCCCTCTTTGTAACATAAGGGTCTAACATATTCTGTGATTTTATGTTCGCACTTGTCATATGATCTGGATTAGCACATTCCACAGTTTTCTGTATCTCATCCATTCTGTATTTTCCCTTCCCTCTGAATTTTGCATGTCACCCGAATCACATTGGTTCAAATAACCCAATATGGCGGGGGACTTCAACACTTTTCAGGTCAAGGATCTCCAAATTGATGGAGAGATGGAGTGAGGACCCCTTGCTACATATATTGTATTTTATTTTTATGTTGTTTAATAATAAACTGGGCATAGTTCAATATATAAATGTATAGGGCTGTCATGGCCAATTTGCTTAATTGATTTTGTTATGATTCATAAGGTTTTGAATAGATTAATCATGATTCAATCCGATATCGATTCGATTCAGTATTAATTGATTGATTTAGATTTATTTAGTGATACCAAAGTAGAATTTTGAGCTGTAACCTGATTATTTGACTACCAGCCATGCAACACACCAATACTAGTTTCAATATTGACATTACAAAGAAATACATATAACATTTCCGCAGTAAATAGTTGAATCTGCTCTTACATAATGAATGGGACACAAACATTGCCAAATTCTACAGTGGCTCAGAACAGCATCGTCATCTTTATTCTGTTTTATTGCTGGTGGCTTCTAGTGTTAAGGCACATTAAGTTGGCCACATATTGTGCGATTTTTGGTCCGAATTTGACTTGGTTTCATCCCGTACGAGCCTTTTCAAATCAGGCCGAATGTTGGCTTTGTGATGCATCTTTATCGGGTAGTGTGTGCAGAGGGTGACGACTGCTCATGGCACTTGTACTGTCAGAATTCGGATGATCGCTGGGCTTTCTGACATGTCAATTTCTTCCCAATTGTGCAGTTTTGTGTCACTACACAGCACATAAACACAGAAATGTAACTACAGCTATGACAGCAACAACTACATGGGCTCTATCTTTATGAATGAAAAAGGCTATGAGACACAAAAAGAGTTCAGTGGTGTTGTACTGTTAGCTCAGCGGAGCTCTTAGCTTACCTCCAGACAGAGTCCTGCAGGGGTCCACTTTTCCAAACTCGCACCTGCCCATACCTGCGTAGACCCTCAGCCTGACCCGTGATTTAACACACTGTCTACACAGTAACTTCTTTTTTTTTTTACTCGTCCTCGCATGTTTTTCCAGGCTACCTATGAATACCCGACCTGGTGCTGCACTCTGCCTCCGACTCGCTATGCAAAATAGACATTTCAAACTGTCCTGGTCTTGCAGCCACAAACGTGTCCAAATATGACGGGACTTTTTTCTTTTGGAGTCTGTACTTGAAATTGCCTTGGCTGTCAACATAACACAGATTTTTGCCTTCATCTTATGGCTCCCAGTTCTTAAAGACCAAGATAAAATAGTGTCTGAGTGCTGCCGCCGTGTACGCTCACTCGTACAGTCTGTGCGGTGAAGTCACAGGATCGTAGGCACAGTGGGTGTACCCCACCCGCAGGTTTTGGCTCATGTCATGTGCGAGTCGGTTCACAGTGTGGGCAGGGGTTAAATTAGAAACGATCTAAAATCGCACAGTGTATGCCTGGCTTTACTATCACCCTGGGGCGCCGTTGCCAATTTTGGCCCCTCTGAAAGCTAATCTACAAGAAAGTCACATGAAAACAATCTGTCAGAGCTGGAGAGCCTCCGCCGACCAGACAGTGATGGTGACCAGTTTCTCCACATTGCGGGTTTGAGTTTGAGGCTTGGAGGACCTCCCGCGGAAGTGTTATCCCTACTCTTCCTCCGCACCCCATCTCCCTGGGCACGCCTCTGCATTGGCAGTATGCCTACCCGGGTCAGGTACTCCAAATATAAGGGTTGCAGAGTGGTGGCAGCAGTGGGATGAAAAAGAAAACATGGTCCACTTCCCTCACCCAAAAGTCCAGTTAAATGCACCGTAGTCCTTAGGACAAGGTGAAGCAAACTCATGGGTTGCACTTGAAGATGACGGCCACTTCCGTAAAGTTTCACTAAGGCCCTGCTCGTTGAATGCCTGGCGAAAAAAGTTGCAGAGGAAAAAGAAACACTGCTGCCACCAGTCTGTAACCCTTATGGTGTGGTAAAATACCCCAGTCTGTAGGTGCAGTGGTAGAAAATGGGCTACAGTTTCTGTCATTTTAAGTTCTTTTATTTTCTGCTCTCCAACGGCATGACAGGCAAAAGTTCACTTACTCTTCTAACAGAACACACAAGTGTACGATTCCCTAAACTAAATTCTATGCACATACACAAATAAAATCATAATTCAACTAAAATAAGTGATGATGAAATAATATTATACTCCAACATAATAAATCCATAATAATAATAATAATGATAATGATACTGTAGAATTAAAATTACTAACATAATATAATTAAAATAATATACAACTGAAGTTTAAACACAAACACAGAGTGAAATAAATAATAAAAGAATGACATGCACTGCTTACAATAACTATGATTACAGTATTTTACAGTGTTGCACTATCCTGGGTTCGTAGCATCAATATTGTTAGGCTAGCAAGTTTATTTTAGTCCTTTTGCGGTGATATTTTAGCATCTGTCCACAACACAGTATTTAGTTTTTATCTACATTAACTTACGTTGTATGTCTAATGTGTTATTTTGGTGGAAGTCTATGTAGTCAGGTGACACTGGTCAGGCTTCTAAATAGTAAAATTATGTATTTTAATATATTTACAAATCTGTATGTTGTTTTTTTATATCTGATGTGGACTGATGTGTAAAATTATTGTGGGTGCAGATTGAAATATTATGCTAATTTACAAAGTTTACTAAATAATTGTCTGGATCTATTTGTGTTTTTTTATTGTTGTGGGCCCCTGTTTAGAAGCTTCTGGGGAGTCCCATTTTACAGGACATGGATTATTGTATGGAACATTCTAGCTACGTACATTGTGTATGAACTGTTTTTTAAATAAATAACTGAAATTAAATGCTGCTGAAAAAACAGTGATGAAAAATTATTGTCTAAGTCTGCTGGTTCGGTTCAGCTTCTGAACTCTGACATTTAATGATTCTGTTTTACAAAGATATGCTATATGTTATGAGTTACGCTAATGTGATTTTTTTTTTTTTTTTGACTCATTATAATACTCCAGTGAGACAAATTAGGCCACATTCTAGGTAATTAATGGAAACACTGGCGTTCAACATTAATTATGTCAGAGTGTTTACTTCATCTAAATATTGTCAATATTGTATAATTTTGGTCCAACCTGGAGGGAAAATCTTCACTTGTCCATATATATATATATATGTAAACAACAAAATCCCATCACACGTTAGCCTAAGCCTCGGGATATCAGAGAAAATTACAGGAAAACATGTTGTTCGGTTGTAACTCGCCAATACTTTAGTAGACATGAGAAAATTGTAATTCAAATCGCGAATTATGAGTCTGCCACAAATATCATCATATGATCTTTTGGCCTCATCATCTGACTGCAGCTACATTTTTAATGGACAGTTTGATGTTCACTTTTATTGATTAATTACTTTCAATTTGATTTTCTATGATTCAGATTTATTAGGGTGAGGTATATTATATTACTTTGACTTAGATGTTCAGGTCAACAGTTATCCTGTTTCTAATAAAGTGAAGGATAGCTCATGTCAGACATGCATAATGTATTTTCCACAAAGCCCAGCCACTTAATCAGCTATCAGCTTTTCCCTGCTCCAAACCATCATTATTGTATTAGTCTTTAAAAATCCACTATCAGTAGGCTGTAGTGGAAAATTAATATTTTTCACCATCTTTAAGCACTTTACCACAACAGATGAAGACTGAGGCTGATAGAGGAATGTCAAGGGTCTGTAATCTTCTGGTCACTAAGGAATTAAACACATATTGATTTTGACCTACTGATGGTTTTACAGTGGTTATTACAACATATCCTCAGGGTAGTGGAAGGACTGCCTCAAAATGTTATAGCAAAACCTACATTTTGTAAAGACATTTTACCCAAAACCACCAGTAGCTCCATTGTGACACTGATAAGGCTGGATCTGTGAAAGTAAATTGCTGTCAGCACATCCTTATTTTACTGCATATATTCTATCTATCTATCTATCTATCTATCTATCTATCTATCTATCTATCTATCTATCTATCTATCTATCTATC
>JAPTGZ010000008.1:27894745-27915112 GCA_029814645.1 Fowleria isostigma
TATCTATCTATCTATCTATCTATCTATCTATCTATCTATCTATCTGCCTGCCTGCCTGCCTGCCTGCCTGCCTGCCTGTCTAAAACATATTTATCACTTAATTCAATATAATTTCTGCTTGTAAATGTGTGTAATTGATCTTATAGTTGAGATTTCTCCGTGTATTGAGCCAAACCACAATACAGACATGCCTGAAAACAGAGGATCGCACATGTGTTGCCCGTGGTGACCCTATTGGACAGTGATGCACTAAATACACTCTCTGTCATTTCCCTCTTTGGAAGCCAAGATGTTTTAAGCCTGAAGTACACTTAAAGGACACAATCGATCTCTTATTGACAGTAAAGTGGACAGACTGCTGCATATTTTGGAAGTGACGTGTTTGCTTGATGGGCATCATTGATTTTTATTTTCTTTGGCCCAAGTTATGATTTTCTTTCTGAATAATAATTGTTCGCCTGAATCCTGATGGCTTTGCTAAAATCACAATAGCTTTGTTTACTTGGTCCTAACACTGATGAGTATTTAATTTTACTTTCGACATTACACAGAATAATTTCTCAAGAGCAATTCGTGGAGAGAGCACTAAAGTTGCCACCCAAGTACTGTTGTATCACTGATTGGTGAATAATGAAGGGTCCTCATGATCTGCTGTACTTTTCTCCCCTCAGGCTCTTCCAATCACCCTCAACCTTCTCTCACCTAATCTGAATTTTCTGTTCTTAGAATAGAAATGTTTTTTTTTTTTCTTATAATCCCAACTACCTGAATGCAATTTAAAGGGGTCATATTTTGCAAAATTATTAGTCTTTGGTACATTTATTTGGGGTCATTTAAAGAGGTCATATTTTGCAAAATTATTAGTCTTTGGTACATTTAATTGTGTATTTGTGGACCATAATAGTTCAAATAGTTGGAATGTGAATATTCCAGGTACTATGGAGCTATCTTTTTTATTAATTTTGGCAAAACTCTTCTGGATTTCTAAAACCTGTTTTAATTCCTTCTTAATTTGCTACATCTTTAACTAGTTATGTCACAACATTTGCACATATAAGGTCAATACTTTGTTTCTCCAAGTATGCCATAACTGTGTGTCAACAGCAGCAGTTGTAGTCCATACTGAACATATGTCCAAACTTTGAGCCGATTACCCAAAGTGTACAGTCATTGGTTGTATTAACGATCACAAGTGGCTGAACAGGACAGTTGCACAGTCAACAACCTGGAGGGGATGGGTTGTGAGGTGGCTCATTTGCATTTAAAGGGCCAGTGCTCAAAATGACCTTTCTCCTGTCATTACTCAGAAATAATGCTGCAACAACGAATCAATTAAATCAATCCAAATCAATTCCTAAAAGAGTTGGCAATGAATTTGGCAGTCGATTCGTTGGGTCTTGAGCATGTTAGTATTGAGGCATGCCTGCACGCTGTGTAGTTTAACAGAGAAAAACACAGAGGCGCATAGCTGAAGCTTTGGATGCTGGTGTCCTGTAAGCCCCGTTTGGCTGAAGCATAGTGCACCGTTTATGTAACAAAACTTGAATATGGAGAATAAAATGGTCAAAATGGATTGCAGGATGCTTCAACAACATAATGTAATTCTAACTTAAGATAGCCTACTGTGGTTACATGATTACTTTAGCCTACTAGCTAGTTAGACACTATTATTGTAATTATAACATCTCTGTTTTTCAGGCCATCAGACTAATGTTACTTATCATTGACTGGAAATAACACATACGATGCTAGTTTGATAGCCCATAACCAGAGCTGGTTGAAGACTATAGCTTGCTCGGCTCTAGCCATAACAAGTCGAGGTAGTGGGCTAGTGCTTGGTGAATTCACTGAAGGGATGTGATCATTAGTAACACACGCCACCTCCTCTGACAATGAGAAGGGAAAAAAAGACGCACCGTGTGGGGAGTGACCAATGTTGTGGCCTGTGGCTGCTCCGTCACATGACTCATCTGCAAATGGAGTCTTTTGTGTTTATCCGATGAACTGATTCGTTATCAAAATAATGTACAGATTAATCATTATTAAAATCATCGTTACTCACAGCCTTACTCAGAAATAAGGTTGGAGATGGACCTGTGGAGTTGAATTAATGAAGAATTCAGACCCAAGCATAGCCTTTACAGTTTATGTAGACCACAGGGAAATGTTTTAAAAGGCATAATACCAATTAAAAAAAGCCAAATATCACTCCGTTAACACAATCGGGAGGCTATTGTTGTAACTCATAGAAGTGTACACAGTAAAGAGCTGAAAACACAAAAGCTCTGGAGACTGGAGGCCTCCGTCTGACGGTCCCTGCTTCTCTGTTCTCAGCTCTGTTCTCCATGTTGCATCTGCCTGATGACACCATTAGGAAACATTTCCATAAGCGCTTCATTCCTTTCTATGAAGATTCTGTCAAATTGGCTTTGATATATCTTGGGTCTTGCACTGAAAAAATGATCAGATGCCTGTTTTTTCCTTTTCTCTGCCACGTTATCTGACCTGACAGGCTGATAAACAGTCACACACACATACACAGCAAAGAAGTAACACCCATTAACTGATGTTAACTCGAGGTAATATATGCCTAATTAGATGTGGTGTTCCGAAGAAGTATCTCTCTCATGTTTTCCTGTTAATGTGTAGGTGTTCAGAATAATATGAAGCATCCCAGCAGCTTATTTAATATTTCAACATAGTTCCTCAATTTCCAAAATTAGAAGATATTTTACATGCAGGTCAAAATCCAGTGAGTTATGATGATTTACTTACTGCCTCCAAAGACGTACGTGCTTTCAGAGATACAGCTGCAGTTCTCATTTAGAATTATATAGCTATGTTTACAGTGACATATTGAGGGCGATACCTCCCAGGGTGGAGGAAGGTCTGGATCCCTCTGTCCTCCCAGGGATTACGACCTGTGGAAATTATATTCACACTATAATCATATTCAGAGACATGAAGAGATAACAGTACTTATGGCCTTGTTCCACTAGTTATACTAATGCTATTCAGTACACTGGCTTTTCAACAAGTCAGACAAAGAAAGTCCTGGGCTTTTTAATGTATGATTCAAGTCACATTTACTCGTAGCAACCTTCAGTATTGCCAGCTATCAACAGTTGGAACCTGCTAATTAGTTTTCAAAGCTAATTTGCGAGTTTATTTAATGGTGTTAGAATAAGCAAGTGCTCTTCGATGATCTGTATTTACCTTGTGTACACTGTGCTTTGTACATACAGCATGTATATCATGCGTCAAGCCTGGCTCGGAGAGCTTGACATAAAGCACACACAGGAACGGAAGATTAACAATATAAAGTGATTTATTTACATGAAAGTGCTCTAAACATAGGCATAAATGTGCAAAACCCACTAAAACGTGAACACACAACAAACACAAAGACAAGTGGTGGCAAACGCTGCACGCAGGAGCGCAGATCGGAGCCCGAGCGCAGACAGTGGTAACCTGGCTTCATAGGCGATGGGCCCGCCCACTTCAGGTACAACAGCACCTGTGAGGAGGAGGAGAGAGACAAACAGACAAACACATTCCCACAGAGACAGCACAACAGAGCATGCTCTGGGGTTGTCACACATGGTTCCGCACTACAGAAGTAATTGAATAAGGGGCAAGCTTTAAGTTCCAGGATGATAAAAGTAGGCAGTGTTGGGGATTAATGGAATACATGCAACGGGATTACTTATTTAGAGGACAAAATATGAGTAACTGTTTTCTGTTACAGTTACAATTTTAATACATGATCATGAGAATACAGTTCAATTTAAAAAAAAAAAAATATCAATGGATTACTTTCTATCATTTCACAAATCCAGTTTCCCATACATTTTCCATAATCCCTTGATACAATATGTGATGGAAATATTCTGATGATTAGTGTTGAGTGCAAGTTGTGGGAACGAGTCAGCCTGTCAAGTCCAGGTCAAGATAATGGAGTCAGAGGCGGGGCCAGAGCTGGCAGATCAGAACCAGGGCAAGAACAACCATATACCTTTGGAAATACAAGGACTAGAAAAGAAGAACAAAGCAGTATTACCGTGCACTGCAACAAGAAGAACAAAGACGTCAGTATTTTGATATTGGGACTTTTTCCCTTTCTCTTTTTTGAGAACCAGACAAAACACCAATAAGCTGCTTTGGGTTGTACTAGTACATCACATGTTCATATGTATTTATGAGGCTTAGACCAAATACATTCATCCAGCTCTAAAACAACACACAAGAATCATTCTATTTACAACAGAGTAAGCATAGTTTGATTTACTACACTCATATGGTATTAAAATTCAAGAAAATGTGAAAGTAATCCAAGTATTCAGATTATAATACTCAGATTGAGCAATGTAACAGATTACAGTACAAATTATTTTTTTGAACATAAATAATCCTCCCAACACCAAAAGTAGGTGATTTTGACCAAAAGCCTGGAAGCTGATCATATTTTGGATTTCTATACACTGTTCAAAATAAGTCTTAGAAAGTTTTTAATTTCTTGTTTACATGATTGAGCTCTTGTTACAGAGAATTTTACCCCAAACACCCATAACACTTGATAATTAGAAGACAGGCGTGAAAAAGCTGAACATGATGCTTTGAGAAGCTTCCCAGGAGAGATATTTGAGCTGCAAATTTTATGATTGCAGAGCGCTGGCAGGGCATTGCCTCAACAATTAATTTGTGCAAAGGGTGAAGGGCATGATGTTGACAATTTATCGTTGTGACTCATGCAGACTGACAAATGTTTTAAAGAGTTTCAGAATCATTATGTAAATGAAAAAAGTTAGATTAGAAAAGTAAAAATGGTAGCATTTTCTCACTGAGCATACAAAGTACAAGTTAAATGCATGTAAACATGAGTCTATGAATTAATGATTACTGTGCATCTATATGCAAGCGCCCAGGCTTTGATTTAGGCTCAGATGTTTGCAAAAGGAAAATTGTTTCTCTTCAAATTTAACAGGAGCAAAGAGATATGTCTTCAGTGAAACATTCATTAATATTTGGAATAATTTACAAGACACGTTGGAATCTATAGCTTTGCATGTATTAAGTGAAGTATTTTATTCTGTAAAGCACATATGGGTTTTTTATGAACCTCTTCAAAAACGGTGTCCATGATATTTATGACGCCAGCCTTACTGTGCTTGGAATGAATGATAGACGGTTGACTTGTTTATTTGTTTAGCCGCGTTGCATTTGCTGGTGTTATAGGCTTTGAAGCCTGTTGTACATAGTGCTCAGCTTCACTCCAACCAAAAAAAAAAAAAAAAAAATATGCACAAGGCTTAGCTTTACAACAAACAAACAGACCGCTGTTTTGACATGTCATCAGAGTTTTGTTGGGTTTTTAATAAATCAGTATCTGTCTGGGAGTTTAAAAGACATCAACGCAGATGGTGGTTGTGTTTGTTCCACCATGCACCATGTGACACTTTATTGCCGCTCTGTGTACAACTGAAGATGCACTAAGCCAAACCTGTTTGATGTGTTTTTCATAGGTGATCCTCATGTTGACAAAATACTACGACTTCAACTCTGCCAGAGTAACAGAGAGTTCTTTATGGAGGTAAGATCTTCTGCCGCTCTGATGGCGAATGGCTGCTATTACTTTATGTGTACGGTGATGTAAGCGTCAAAGAAGAACAAATAGGTAAAATAATGGCTGAAATAATGACAAGTGACAACATATTCCCAAATGTTCTTTAGCAAATTGCAAGTGAAAGATGCCATCGTAAATATCTGGGGTTTCAAATATAAACATTGTTAAGCAGTTTGCAAAGGAAACAGCCCTATTTCTGAAATACCAAACAACCACTGTCTTATAATGACAATTAATTAGAGGACAATCATCCATTTCTTGGTGTCTTGTTATTTTTGTTCCTTTACTGAAGTTAGAAAAGTTGAAATTCACAAACATTACACATATTTACCCCAAAGAATAATACTAATAATATCCACCACACCAAACATCCCCACACACGATATACCTGTTTATTTTGATAATTAAAAAAATCTCCATTCATCTAGTAAATTGCTTCATGACTTCTGCTGTTGCAATTTTATGCTTGCCTGCTATGCTTAATGATACCATCAGCATCTTAACTAGTAGGTGTTGTTCTCCCTCTCCTGTTGTTTCTACACCACAACCTATTTACTCTATCCTTTAATTGAATTTTAGGTCAACGGATTATGGGACCACATATGAGAAACTTAATGAAAAAGTTGGGCTGAAAACCATACTGAGCTACCTGTATGTGAGCCCTAATAACAAGAGGAAGGTACGTTTCATGTTGCGTGTTTGCTGTGAGTGTATTACGGAAATTATCTGCAAGTAGTGCTGCAAAAAACATGTGGAATGAGTGTCGTGAAGAACAATAAGATATTTCAGTGTCAAAGTGTTTCAGTTAGCTGGCATAAGTTCTTGCATGTCAGTTCTATAGCTGTAGCAGAGGCACTTGTTTTCACCTCAGCATCCCTGCAGGAGCCAATTCTGTGCGTTGATTCCTCGGCAGTACATTGCACGAGCACACTTAAGCCCTGTGGAATGGATGCTGTCAAGGTGGGCCGCTGATTCCCCTGTCTCTTTTCTTGCCTTGTCTCAGATCATGTTACTGACCGACCCGGAGGTGGAGAGCAGCCTGCTCATTAGCCTCGACGAGGGGGCGTCCTATCAGAAACACAGCTTAGCCTTTGATATCCTCAGCCTGCTTTTTCACCCCGAGCAGGAGGACTGGATCCTGGCTTATAGTCATGACCAAAAGGTAACATGTGGCTGTCAAATGGAATGAAGCGGAAAAAAATTAAATAATAAAATAAAACTGAAAATGTTTACTTGTTACTTATCATGCTCTTGTTAGCAATGTTTTTCCAAGTTGTTGTTTTGTTTGACTGTAAATCACCAGCCGAGTCAAGGACAGCGACATGAACCGCCGTATAAAATGATACAAAACATAGGTTGTTGTCACCCAAGCATCTATTTTGGTAATGCCAGCTGCTAGCTTTATGGCATCGTCACAAGCAAACACATCTGCCACTTAAAATAAGGTTGCAATTGCGGGGACATAGGCAGCCAATCACCTGCTCCCCTAAATAAGTCATAGGATCTGGCTGCAAACTCTGAGTTTGAATAGATGTGTCCTAGACAGAGCAGGAGAAAGTTAACAAATGAGACACACCCCGATGTTTCACAGCACACACACACACCTATACACAGGCGCACGATTGTGAGCGTAGCGCACAGCCTTCATTACTCGCAGTGGTAACCCTGCTGTCTGTTTTACTCAACACCCAAGACATCAAACTCGGCCTCCCCCAGTCTGCTATTGGAAGACTTGATTTTCAGAGAGAAAAACAGTCAAGGTCTCAGAAGTGAGATAAATGGTTCAGGGAGGAAGATGAAAGCGGTTGAGAGCCATCAATGGGTCAAAAATGAAGATGCTCCAGGGATGTTTCCATTCAGGTCCTTCTATAAAACTAAATTTCATCAGTGTTATTTTTTTTCCCCTGGTTATCACTGCTTTATTTAATTAAATTCGTAGTTTATTTTCATTTTCCACCTATTGATTGTCTGTCATGTCTCCTAAAAGTTATAAGCCCTTAGATAAGTCAAATTGATACTGCTAATCCGTGTAAAGCTCAGAGTTTAAGATGCTTGGTCCTCGATCATTATGGGAAGATGACAGGCCTTGCGAATGTTTTGATGAAAGTCCAAGTTAACAATAAAAGGCCCTCTAACAGCTTTATGAAAGAAGATTACAATTACTGCTAAGGGAGTGATTTTATAATGCCAATTAAGCTGGAATCATGCTGCGTTATGCTCCTCTTTTCTCCTCTAAAGCATCAGAAAGGTTTTTTTTTTTTTTTAGTTTTCATCTCTGTTTTTTATATAAAAAAAGTCCTCAGTGTCAAAGTGTCACTGTATGTATACAGGATCTGATGCATTCTCTCATTAGTGAAGCATATTTACATGAAATATGTGTGCACAACAACATCCGCATATTGACTCCAGTTTTTTGATCAGACACTTGGCTATAAATCAGGAAGTACTTCGCTTGGATGTGTTTTTTGGCAAATGATTTTTTTCTGCCGCAAATCATTTGGTTAATGTGTTCCACCTCTCATTTTTCAGCTCTATGTCTCTGTAGAATTTGGGAGAAGATGGCAGCTTGTGCATGACAACGTTGTCCCCAACAGATTCTACTGGTGAGGTCAACGATCAATCATCTGCAAACATTTCTTTGCGAAAAATCAGCAGTATTTGGACATGCCCTGGAAATATTGTGAATAACTGAAAAGCAAAGAATTACGCATTAATAAATTAAGTTCTGTTTGGGTGCTCCACTATCAAAAAGGATGTTTTTTGGTTACTGTACCTGTTTATTTCTGCCGGGTATACTGACAGGATTGTAGATTCTGCATGCTAATATGGGACAAACATGAAAATGATCCTACAGTCATGTTGCCTTTGCTCGAAAGTTCGCAGCTTATTTACATGTCTCTGATGAATACATCCGAAGCATAGAAGGCGTATCGTGTGCAGGTGCAGAATGAAAGCAGCAGACAAAGGGAAAAAAGCAGAAGTTTGCTAACTAGTGTTGCAAGTTTTCAGAAATATAACGGCATTGTTTTGACCTTCATAGTCAGGGTAGCTTGATGAAGAACACAGGAGGTAATTTGTTTCCTCAAATTTTATGGATCTTGCTGTAATAAGTTTTTGGATGAACAGCTTCTCCACTAATGAACAGGTTGGCAAAACAATCACTTTTTAAGATTATAGTAACCCTAATTGCACCAACTTGGAGACCTTCGAGCTATACTTCTGTCATATCTTGCATCATTTTGATACTTTTTTTGGTCACTTTCTTCCCAATGTCCTCATATCGCTGCTTTCTGCTTCTGTCTTCATTTGTGCTTTTAACCCGTAAAGACCCAGTGCTGCTTTTGTAGCACTTCCCAAATGTTTTTTTTTTTTTTTTTATATATATATATTTAATAGAGTTGTGCTTGAATAATCAGCTGTGCTCGGAAATTGGCTGATTCTCATGTGATTGGCCATGACCGACGACCGACCGGTCAATCAGAAATTGACCAATTTTGAGTGGAGATCAAACTCCTGCCATGCTGCATAGCCAGACCTGGGGCCGGTTTCAGATAGGTATATGAGGTGGCAATCAACAAGGTATAGTGGGGGGGGGGTTCAGCTGCTGATATGATATAGAACTCACTAAAAACCAGGCGTTTCAATCAATGCACCTGTTTTCATACAGAAAACCTGGCACCTTTTTGCACACTTTTCTTCTATTTTTACTAAAATGTTCCAATGGGAAAGTTACATTGCAATGTCTTCTGTGTTTTGCTTGGAAAAATAACATTGGTATCGGCTGTCCAAGCACCCTGCAAATTGAAAATCGAGATCGGTCCAAAAAAATTGTAATCAGTGCAAGTTGAATATTTTACATATCCTATGAGATTTAAAACCTTTTATTATAAAGTAATCCTCTGTATATTGCATTTTTTCAATGAAAATCAGGTATTTTCCAATATTCAATGCGCCAATCATATAGATGTTCATAAAAGCTCAGATTAAAATTGAGGGCAATTGTGTCAAAAACAAATAAAACTAAAGAAAAAGCTTTTTCCGTCAAATATATCATTAACTGAACATAAAATAAGTGTCCCCATTCACTGTCATTTATAAAAATTAATTGGTTTTACTGGTGAATCAGTGTTGCTGTAGAAGACCTCTGTGTTTCCATGGTAACTATGGAGCTTCTGAAAGTCCAAGTGGGTCATATCTGATGACCACGAAAAGATGGCAAATTGTATTTGACATCAGTTTTTTACATGTAAAAGTAGTGGATCAGCAGGTATTAAACATTTTAGATCAGTTGATGATGACGGTTAGTGGGGGACGTTTGGGTCTTAATGGGTTAAAAAAAACAAATCACAAGCATCAAAATCTCCCTATGTCTCAATAAATGTTTACAGAGATCATATTCATCAGTTGTAATTTTAAGAATCATGAACCATCATCTATGAGGCATTTGGATGACACAGAAGCAGAAGATGAAGACTTCCTCACATTTGTACCATATGCAAATCAACTGTAACTTAATAAAATAATTATGCTCTTCTTTCAGATTATATCTATTACAGAAGCAATATTTTTGTAGAAGAAAGTAGTTAAAATTTTTCTTTTTTTTTCTTGTTGGTGTGATGAGGGTTTGTCGATTTAATGAAATCTTTCAAGTTTACTTTAATTAATCATGAAACCTACATAAAAGGGTCGTCACTCAATCTTCCAGCTGAAAAGATCTATTTTAAGTTCATTGCTAGTTTACTGGCCAGGCAGATCTTGTGTCGATAAATAATTCATGTTTTTTTTTTCCTTTTTTTACGTGCCGTTCTAAGCGTCTAGTTTACAGATGCTGATTAATATTTGATTTGCGGAATGCGTTCTGCTTATGAGGTATTGTTGGGTTACTGTCGAGAAACCACCGTTTAATACAAGTCTAATCGTATCCAAATGCAGTCCATCCAGGCTTTACTTTATGTGTTACAATACCTGCTTTAAGGATCAGGCCTGATGATGTGGTGTCAGTTTGGAAGGCTCTTGGGTGTCTTTTCAAGTGTTTTAGTGATATTAGATGTCTACTGAGGATACTGGGAAGATGGCAGAAGATGAATGTTTAATTTATAATGGTTTTTATAGCAGTTGGCTTCAAAATCCTTTCACACTTTTTCCATAAGAGGAAAAAAACACATATTAATCGAGACGGCTGGACTGACCCATAATGATGAAAATGTTTCCAATGAGCTTTTTGCATTAGTCTTGCAAAACCCCACAGTATTGCAGTAAATAACAATCACCGTGGAGGAGATATGATGACTAACTCGATTTTAGATCAGTGTTGAACTCCTGTTAAATGAGGCTGATATTTTATCCCCAATAGAAAGGTGAGCAATACTGTATGAAAGTCATTTCTTGTGTCTAGGTTAAACTACAATTTGTTCCATTGGTGGCTAATTTATTTTTCAGAAGTTACTCAGCTGTGGTAAACTTTATGTTAACTGCACCGCAGTTTGCTGTCAGGTTTCTACATCTGCAGCATAAATAGAAAACAGCTCGAGCTGTTCAACCTCATTAAAATGAAAACATCGTCCAGACGTAAACCCTCATTAACTGGCCTTTGTGATTCTGTACTTTTACAATAACACTATCTTTTATAAAACATGTACATTCACTTTGTTAACAGATTTTAATCAATCAGAAGACGGAATGTTGCTCTGCTTGTCTTCTAAAATAAACGTGATTTACCCAAGCGTGTTAACAGGCAGCCTCTATAAGCAGCCATGGTGATATGTGTTACTTATAGGGGAACATTGTGTAACGTTGCAGGGGTTTATTTAAGAGCAAGGGCTGCTGTTCACTGATAGAATTGGATGAAGTATTTGACAGAAAGTCCATTAAAAGAGATGGAGCTGTGAGGCAATTACAGAGTGCTGAGGGAAGCAGGATGGGGGCTTTTTATATTATAGTTCAGACACGGGATGGAAAATGAGAAGAAACCCATCTTCTGTCACAACAGAAGATATTAATACAACAAGTGGTCACTCCTGTCGCTCTGCACTTAACCACTATCATGAAGAATCTCTATTGAAAGTGAATGAAATGGCTAAGTATGCGTTAGCTGCAAAGTGCAGTCCAGGTCAAATGTCCAAAAGGCAGTGTTTATGGGAAAGGTTGTTGTATTATTGCTCCTTGGAGGACTGTTAAGAGATCACAGCTCCTCTGCTTATTTCCCATGATCCCTGAGTGTAATTAAAAATTAGTGATGCAATTTCCTTTGCATTTAATGCTTTGCAAATAGTTAAACATAGAGGCACTTTGAGCTAGATGCACTCATGGTTGGGACTTTTTTTTTTTTTTTTCAATTTTCTTACTTTTTATTATAATTAATGACACAGCATCACTTTATCAAATATGCCTTGGGAAAGCAGTGGCAATTTGATAAAAAAAAAAAAGAAAAAACTGCTGCATTAATGCCTCATTAAGCCACCTGATATTCATTGTAAGCAAGAACATTTAAATTATAAAACATATTACAGGAAAAATGCTCCTCAGCTGACACCTCTGCATGCTGCATGTTTTATAACCTTAATGTAGGTGTAGAACGTCATCAATAATGCACAGAAAGACATGCAGTATGGCTTTAAGTAGAAATCTAACATTGCTTCGATGTTTGTGTTGATGTTACAGGTCCAGACTAGGTTTAGATAAGGAGCAAGGAATGATTCACCTGGAGATCAGTGTCGCAGATGGACGTAAGTAATAAAATAACATTCCCATGATGACACCAAAAAATAGACGTTCCATATTATTTATTGTATAATGTCAAAATCCCTTGGTATAATTTGTTGTATAATGTGATTTTCTACTGAACAGAAAATCAAATCACTTCACAGACATCTCATGGAATGACATTTTTATTCTTTTGCCAAACTTTGTTGTAATTCCTAGACTTTAATTTTAACAAATGAGCGAAAGGTTGCAGTTTTTTTGCTGTACTTACAGAACCTTTAATCCCCTTCTGAACTGGCTGCACGGAGACTTTTCATACGATTAAGCTAATTCATTTTTCAAGGGCCAGTCTGCGACTTGGCTCTTTTCTTGGCCTCAGTGCAGAGAGAGAGGGGCTCTTCCATAAGGCCTCCTGTGTTAATGCCCTTTCCCTGGGGGACTGTCTCATTTGGCTGACGTTAACACACTGGGACAGCTCTCCGTACTTTTTCTATTAGTGAGAATCAGAATTGGCCTCCAAAAATTTGCCTCTATGGCTCCCATAATACCATCAGCATAAAGCAATGCTAAACCTTGATTCTAGATTGCAGATGGTTGTTTGTTGTTTCTCTTCATTGTATTTTTAGCACTTATTTCTTGCTTACCCACAGGGTCACAATACATAACTTGTAAACTACAGAATTGCTCTGATGGAAACAAGGGCAAACCCTTCCCTGGATTTATCATCCCCAATTCTCTGGTGGTTCAGGATGAATACGTTTTCATCCAGGTGGGTTTTTATTGCAAGGTCTGGCTTCATTAAAAGACAATTAAAAGCTGTAAAACCACTGCATCTTAATGTACAGTCAAGTTTTTCATTAACTAAAAGGGTCCATTATCTTTGGAAGGGATGACATAAAATTGAAATTACAGCATCGTGTATTACGACAACTTCACTTTCCTACAAAGCACAAAATCCTAATTAGTTGCAAACTCAGAGTTTTGATAGTGGCTTTAACTCTTTGATACTTATAGCAAGCAATCTAGCAATCTGAGTACATGGTTAAGTTTATAAATGTTTATCTGTGAAGTGATAAACCACAAATTACACTTTATTGCTTTTCTAGGTGCCAATAGGGGTCCAGTCTGTCCATTACGTGTCCTATAAAAGAAATGCTTTCTACCCGATGAAGCTTCCCAAGTACACGCTGCCAAAGGTAAAATAGCTGGAGAGGATACAGAGCATGGTGGGTTGAGCACACGCAGACGGATATGGAAGAACTGAACTGAACTGAACTGAAGTGCAGCATTAACTTTCCAGTGAAATACTGTTTTATAATTCATTCCTTCAGGATATTCTGGTGTCATGATGACTTACTGTCGATGATTTTACAAAGGATTTTAAGTAGGGTTGTTCCCCGCACTAGTTTCTTAGTCATCTATTAGTCATAATGTTTGTAGGCAAACCCATTAAATTGTTTTTGCTACATTATTATCCTCCTGAAAAGCGATTTAGATATGCAAAATGATATCTAATGATTTCATGTTCATTTAAGACCTATGCAAAGTTTTTAATCAGCTCGTCTCCCATCTGTGCACCGAGTTCTGCAAAGTCAGTATACCTCACAACTCACAGAGAAATTTTATGTAGCAGAAAAGTGCATTTGCATTCACTCTAAACAGTGTGCCGCTCTGAACCCCATCTGCTAAAAGCACAGCAGGGTGTCTTAGTGGTCTCAGAGTCCATGTCATAACAACGAGAGAGATTTAGAGCCTGCAGTGTTGAGTCGATCAATTTTCTGCATCCATCCGTTCAACCATCCATCCATGTATACTGTCAGAATTTCCTTGTGAAGGACACACATCCTCCTGTCATGCTGGATGAGAGATTCAGTAAAATTAAATTGAGTCTTTATTTTTAGTGCATGGCATGAAACGCCTGCGGTCTAATTGCTGCTGATCCTGACTGAATAATGTCAAGAAGTGACAAATCACTAGATGCTGCACTTGCTCTGGCTTCTGTGTCCATGCTGAAATTTCCACTTTGTTGATGGTGCTTAAAATAAATATTTGACAACTGAATGTTTTACTTTTACCAGCACTGACTCTGAATTTGTTCTTGGAAAACCTACAATGTAAAAAAGTCTATAAATGTCATATGTTCAGGACTTGCAGATAATCAGCACAGATGATAATCAGGTGGTGGCGGCAATTCAAGACTGGCACCAGAATGACTCCTACAACCTGTACATGTCTGAGTCCAGGGGGCTGTTCTTCACTCTGATGCTGGAGAACGTTGTGAGCAGTGGAGGACCAGAGGGCAACATAATGATAGACCTCTATGAGGTAGGCAGTGCTGTGGGTCTGCGGCTGTCATATTGTTTTTTTTGCATGTTATCACATTAGTTATGCATGCTGAGCTTGACCAAATCAAATCACTGACCTGGTTTTTGAAATAGCTGCATTTGAGGAATAATGTGTCATGCTATGAAGAAAATATGACCACAATTCTTTCTAGTATTACACAAGTACCAGTAACAAATCTATGCAATTACTGCAAAATCTTTTCTGCAATGCAGGATTGTATGTGTATTTTTATCTATACACTCATTATTGTGGAATGCTCAGTTTGCTTGTCCCTGGTTTCAACATGTGAAGATTTGCTCTTTAGAAGTAATTACAGTAATGGAAAAAATTGTTGTTATGCAATCAAATACTAATTCCTATGTGTATCATGTGACTAAAACAGACAGAAAAGAAAAAATGGAATACCTAAAGGCACTGTTTTTGGCAGTACAAACCATAGCTATTGATGCAAGAACTTATGTGATTTTGGCTATTATCAAGAAAACCATGGAAAATGGATAGATATCAGCTCTTAAATTAAACTCTTATGAGCTATTTTTGTTGTAATCATTATATTTGTCCAAATAAATGTATCTTTAGTTGTACCAGGCATTAAAATGAACAAGAAATTGAAGAAAACATAGGGTGGTCTAATAATTTTCTGTGATTGTTTATGCAACAATAAATAGATGCAATTATAGTCTTTGTCGTTTTACAGACAAAAATAAGAGTTAGATTGCAGTTTCTAATCAAAATGTGTTAAAAAGGGGTTGCATCCTGATCTATTCACGTACATGTGGACTGTAACATTCATTCATAACATTCTTTCTTATGTCTCATGGAGTATTTGCATTGAATGTGGGTCAGCAAACCCATTGAGACGAGTTTAAGAGCAACATCGTCAAGAGTAGACATAGAGACGAAGGCCTGTCTTTATGTCTAGACAGGCTCCATTCATTAGACATATGTGGCCAATTTTCGACCACCTCTCGCCTGCCAATCAGACCAGTTACTACCGACAACCAGCCAGTCACGCCAAGAGAGTGGATAAGACCATGTGAAATTGGAAAATGGCTCTATATCTGTTCATTTGTGGCAAAAGTACATTTAACCCTTGTATAGTGTTTGGGTCTGTGAAGCCTGTTTTCATTTTTTACGAAAAGAATAATTATGAGTAGTTATTTTTTTAAATGAATTTTTTCCTCTCAAATCTATTAGATTACATTTTATTAAAAAAAATGGTAGCACTTTAATTGATAAATGTGATCTAGCAAAGGCAAAATGCAAATATTAGACACGTATTCAATTTATATTGCTTGTAACTGGTATGAAGCAAATATCCATTGAGTATTTTAAATTAAAATTGTTTGATCATGTTGAATTAAAAATCCATAAATGCAACACATCCACCACACCCACAAACACTGGCTGAATAATGCAAATATGAACACCACACAAAGATGAAAAAAAAAATACACTTATATTTTTTGAGACTTGTGAGCTTTATTCCTCAGTTTAGAAAAGCAATCAAAAAGTAATAATCAATGTTAGTAATAAACTTGTAATATGTGATTTATTGCACTTGAAAAGTAGCCTTCCTAACACACCACCATGTAATTGGAACACTTCAGGTAAACTGCTGGGCAAAAAACCTATAAATAAAACAAAATGTGCCAATATCACCATATAATTTTGAGTCACCAATCAACAATTCATACTTTAGTAAAACCAGAACAAACTGAAGCACACTCTTGGGTAAATACCTAAAAAAGACACAAACCACAAAGAAGGACTGAGCTTCTGGTTCAGGGTTTGGACCTCCTCGTGCTGACACATGCTGTGATTATCTGGGAACACCATGCACTGTTATATTGCCTCTTTTGCAGCATTTTTAGTCATTAAAACAGACTCCAATGCAAGAAAAAAAAAAAAAAGTTCCACTCTAATGGTGCACTGTTCTAATGTCCTCACGATAAAGGAACAGATGTTGGGACACTGCATTTTATTCTGCAGCTTCTGGGAGTCTCTGTTCTCCCCTTCCTGTCTGTCCTTATTAAGCTTTTCATGGTTTGACATTCAATATGGATAGTCCTGATGCATTTTGCCATCTGTACACAACATTAGGAAACACAATTTTGTCACTTGGTGCACCTGGTCACACGGCAGACAAAACAGCAGCCTAAACATGTTATATGCATGTTGACAGATGTGCTATGAGGTAGCAGTGACTGCACATGTACGCATCAGTCTGGATTATCTTCATCTGCAGCCAGAAGTAAAAGCTTCAATTGTTGCAAATGTTCACCGCAGATAGCCATCAGTGGTAGTTTCTGTTACTGCACTCTGACCGGCCTGCACTCTTATTTTATGCTCTGAAATATTCTTCTGTGACAGCTGACCGGCTGGAGATGAAATAATTATATTCTGCCTTTTACGAATGCTTGTACTCTGTAAAAAGGAAAAAGCAATGTGAACTCAAGTGATGGCTGCACGTGAGCATCTCCATCTCAGTGCACATAAATACAAAGAAATAGAAATGTCTCAGGGCTGCACCATATGTTGTTTTGATTCTGCAGAGTCCTACAGATGGTCCAAAATAGTGCTCCCTGTCAAAAAAACTATCACTTTCAGACATCTCTTCTCTCCGAACTAGGCCTTCAGCTTTACTTAAGTTTGAATAATTTAGGGTTATTTTTTTTCCCACTCTTTTTGTTATTTTTTCCCCCATACCGCTCTGTGTGTCTCATGTTTGCAGGTAGCAGGGATTAAAGGGGTGTTCCTGTCAAATAAAGTTGTTGAGAACCAAGTGAAAACTTATATCACATACAACAAGGGGAGAGACTGGCGCCTTCTTCAGGCTCCAACAACCGATCTCCAGGGAAACAAGATCTATTGTGAACAGGTAAGTGGGCCACTGACAGAGGAAACTATTGGTTATTTGGAGCTGCCTTATCTGATCGCAATGCCAAATGCAATGAGTGCAAACAATTGACTCTGTGAATCCTAAGTATCGGATCCGAGAGCCTCTTCTCATCAGTATTGTTATAATCACTTTGGTCTAAATCTCCTGCTACAAGCAAATTGTCTTATAATGAGAGTGGATGAGTGGTAAGTATGATTGATATTTTAGTAATTTGGTAAGAAATTAAGGAATAATGAACGTTGTCATAATAAAACATCAAATGTGACATTGTACATGTATTGTGTGAGTGTATTGCAGATGATGACTGTGCTTTTCTTGCAGTACAGTAGTTTGTTTAACAGTGAAGAAAAGAACCCATACACTACATTACAACAACAACAAGAGGCTGATTATTTGTCACTGAACATATTTGTGGTATTTCTTAACCCCTCTGAAAACCTTGAGACAGCTCAAAGATGTTTTATCTAATGATGAATAGCATAAAATACATAACAATACACTCCTACTGTATTCATGTGAACCAGGTCTATGCAGACATTTCATTCACACGTCCTAATCTCTCCTGTGTCATTGATTCGCAGCCGTACTGTTCCTTACATCTGCACCTTCACGTGTCGGAGAATCCTTACACCTCGGGAAACATTGTCAGCAAAGATTCAGCTCCAGGAATTATAATAGCATCAGGTGAAAAGATTATTTGATTTGCACATCAATACTGTTGTTTACTCCCTGTGTTAATGCTGGTTACCGAAGAGTCTCGATTCTAATCCTCAGCTCTCCCAGGCAAATCCCTACATTGGCTTTGTTGTCTGCACAAATCAAACAATGTTTTTCTCAGTTAACAATATCTGCAGGTGGAAATGAAACTGATATTAAAGATGCTTGAAATAGTTGCGGCTAAAAACAGCGCTTCTATTTTTGTACACAGGTGTGGTCGGACCCGAGTTAACCAACACAAACGTCAGCATTTTCATCACATCAGACGCTGGAAACAGTTGGAGAGAGGTACAGTAAGGCATATGTTGGCATGTTGTGACGCTGTACACTACACGTGGATTTTTAGCATGTGGAGAAAAATAGTTGTCCAGTTTTTGAATAATTAATTTTAAAGCAGTGTCTTTCAACCTTGAAGTCAGGACCACACGTGGGGTTACTGTGAATTCAAATGAGGTCACCTGAAATGTATAGTAATTGATAAAAAAAAAAGTAGTAAAAAATTACTAATAAAAAATATGTAATGATTCAATATATATTTCATTATAATTAAAACATGACTAACTTTTCCTTATAAAAACCCAGTTAAAATTAAATGCAGGATATAATATCTGAGAGGACATATCTTGATTGATCTTGAGTGTTTGTTCAGTTTTAATTTGCAGCCTTGTAAATACAAGGTCTCATGATCAAGGAAAAGAAACTTCTCACTTTGTGCAGTAATGTACACCTGGGTTTTCTGCCTCCGTCCATAATAATGCATCATATAACCTAAATGTTGCCTGAAATTAATGTTTATTTGCAACATAGTGTAGCAAACTATTACATAATCAAAAACAAATTAATTTTAGCCAAGAAATGTCTCCATTTTGAATGTCTGGGGTCACCAGAAATTTGTGATGTTAAAATGGAGTCATGAGACAAAAAGGTTTGGGAACCACTGGTTTGGGAACTAAAGGATTCTCTTACACAACTTGATTTGGGTACTTATGGAACTGGTCCCAAAAACAGGACATGGGGGATAAAAATTTAAACCAGAAGTAGACCAATGTTATGAAGCAAGTTTGGACACACTCTGGGTCAATTTTAAAATTAAATATTTACTGAGATAAAAGAGAAACTATTTTTCAGATATAACACATTTTTTAGATTTTTTAAAATGGATTATACAAAATCCATGTGTAACATGGTAAAAAAGGACATGAAAATTACGCACTACTATTTTTTAAAAATATCTTTTTACTCTCTCACATGCACATTTTGGGAATCAAACTAATTATGCAAGGCAGAGTGTTTCACAAAAATGTCTGTTGCAAAATCACACACTATTTGTGTTAAAATGTGCAGGTTCTGCATGTAACGCAAGTGGACATGATGGGTTACACACAAAACCTGGAATAAGACTGAGATTCATGAAAAATCCATATGTCTGGATTAAAAAAAACACTAGAATCATTAAATTTAACACAGTGTCTTTATTTAGAGCACTATAAAAGACCATTTACAGATATGTTTTCCAGATTAAATGCACTGACATCTAGGTAGGTTTTCCTGTCCCAATTTTGGTCCTATTTTTAGCCTCAATGTTTAATTAACAATTCATAAATATGGCTCTAAGCAAGTGTATAATTTTTTTGCATTTATCTGAAGTCATCATTAGGTGCATCCTGGGGGGAAATATGTCTTCATTTCTCTTTTATTAGTGGGTCTAAAAATCTTGCAAAGTGCCAGATACTAAAATGAACCCAGTTTCATAGAGGCACCCATTTATAATTGATCTGATTACTGTTTCTTTTACACCAGTGGTTCTTAATCTTTTTCTGACAGGCCCCCACGTGCAGAATGAAAAAATCTCCAGGCCCCCCTCAACCCCAACAACATTGTAACAGTGGTGCAATTATAACTTTTATTGAAAAAAAAAAAAAAATCAATATTATAACAGTACTTTTTGCTTTCCCCTGAATAATTTGTTGTTCAAATTTAAAAATCACTTAGATTTTTGCTTGAATAATAAAAACAAACTCAACCCAGCTGCTCCCTGAGGCAACATTTTTCCAAATAAAATTAGGAAATGTGCAAT
>JAPTGZ010000008.1:27952986-27963886 GCA_029814645.1 Fowleria isostigma
CCCTTTATGTCCAAACCAGACTCCCCATCCAGCAATAACCAGTAATCACAACCTCCTCATACAGCTGTAACCAGACCCTCTGCACCCCATCCAGCAGTAACCCAGTAACCAGACCCTCTGCACCCCATCCAGCAATAACCAGATGCCCCGCTCCCCATCCAGACTCTCCCCCATCCAGCAGTAAACCAGTAACCAGACCCCCCCCACCGCAGGCCACCTCTGTTTGTCATTAACAGCTGCTAAATTACACCCAGACAGACTCTTAACCCACCTTCCGTTACCACCCATGCCTGTGTGTTAATAACATGAGTAATCCCAGACTGGTACCAGTACTAGTACCAGTATAATCGTCCTTTCACCTGTGTTCAAATGCATCAGTATCAGTGTCTCTGTTCACACTAGATGTTAAATTTACCAAAGTTGGTTAATGATAAGGTTTCCTATGTCATTAACCAAAGTTGTTTAATGATATAGGCAACGCTCCAGATGCAGACTGAAACCAGATCAGATTCAGATCCGATTGAGACCATATTCAGTTTTGAAGCAGATGCATTCCAGCTCAACTATTCATTTCTCTGGAATCTGATCTCAAACTGCCCAGCTGATGTGATGGAGTTTGTGAAATATTCCATTTCTCTCAGATCAATGTCAGGCTGTGTTTTGTTTCATCTCTGATTATGAGGTCTGGTTCAGGTCCAGTGTGAACAGTTGGACTGATCCCGTTCGGTGTTTGACCTTGACTTGATCCTTGAACACTGGTGGAAACTAAAGCATCAGACCAGCATCAGGTTCATTTCACGCTCTGTCGTTGTCATCCACATGTTCAGTTTTTCGTCATGACACTAGAGGGCGCCCGTCGTCACCTGGGTTCATTTCTGTCTGGACCAGTCGGCTTCCTTCTTGTCCTTCCTGTTTTTTGTCGTCCTTCTCGGCTGCAGGACGTCATCTACATGTTGATCCGTTGCTTTTCTTGTTTCCTTGGTAACCCCGTGTCATGTGGTCTTCCTGTTTCCTGTATGTGTGTGTTTATATGTGTGTTTCAGAGAGTGAGGTGTGACAGTGATGTACTAACCCTCCCCAAATGAGCCCTGCTGACCCCTCTCACCGCTGCTCATCGTCCAGTCACCGCACGTCGCAGCCTCCCCGCCTCCTTACCAACGCTTCCTGCTGCCTGGCAACCGCAGCATCAGTCGATTGTACGTGCTGCTCATGACCCCATGACGACCACTGTGGCGTCTTTATCGTCAGCAGAGTGAATCTGAAAGGAAAATCCTGTTCACATCTGGTACCAACGGGGTCCAGGTGATCTGATCCGACTTCCCCATGACTGAAATCCATGACCACTGGCTTCAACAATGAGCCCGTTTACACGACCATAAAAATCTGATAACTGGGAGTAATCTGATAATTGCCATAATCAGATATGGCATGTTCACGTGCACTTCAGAAATGAGATAATTGAAAAAAAAAAAAAATGGTTTACATGGTTCAGTCATTATTTTTAAAACAACTGGTCTTGTCTTGGTGACTGTGGCAATGTCTACATCCTCTATCAGGAAACTGAATCTATACATTCACCATCCAGTAGAAACTCAGAACCAACCCAGATGTGGGTCCATCATCCTCCAGCAGCACCGACGGGTGAAATCTACGTACTGGCAAATCAACATGTGGATCAGAACCAGGTTGATCCACTTTGTCTGATGATGGTGACGAAGAGAGGAAGTCTGATCCAGATCACATGGCCTTGCTGTACCGGGTGTGAACAGAGGAACCGGATCAGAACCAGCCTGGTCCTGCTGAACTCCAGCATGGGAACAACAGAAACTGGACCCATTCCATGAAATGACAGATTAAAATCTTCATTAATGGACCAGACTAATGAGCGCTGACCAGTGGGATCATGTGATCACCTGCTTCATTTAACGCCTGTTTCTTCATTGTTTCAGATCATGTCATTGTTTATATGTTGGACTTCGTGCATGGTCTGTTCTGTTTTTTTCCATCCTTGTTTCAGTTCAAACTCTACTTCCTGCACATCATTATAATAAACTGATACTAATGAGACTTTAATTTGACTTTCATCACCTTCATCACATCAATCACACTTATCATCACGTCCTCCATCCATCCATCCGTCCTCTCACTTCATGTCCCTCTTCTCTTTTTCCGCAGGAGTGCAGTGACTCCTCCCCTTCTCCAACATCCTGCTCCACCTTCCACTACTCTATCGATGACAACCTTCTCTACCCACAATCCTCCAGCCCTCCCTCAGCGGGCGCTCAGCCTCAGCTTGGATCCCCCGGAACAGGACAGTGTCCTGGGCCTGCTGCCATGGAGGCTGAGCAGCGTCCAGACGTCGGTTCTGGTACCGCTGCCGACGGCTCGGTGCCGCCTGTCGCTGCAGGAGACGCCGTCCAAATGAGGCTGCTGCATGACCAGTCACCATGGAAACCACGCAGTGAAGTGCAGCAACCCAATGAGCCCAGTGACCTCATGGAGACAGACCTGCAGATGACCCTGATCTGATGCCGACCTGTCACATGACCTTGTCACAAAGCATCATGGGACCAGCTGGGTGTGGTTTGTGGAGACTCCAGAATTCTAAAAACCCAGAACCAGTAAGTCAGATCCACGACCAGGTCCATTGGGTCCACCAGATCCGCCATGTTCACACGGATCCACTGGGTCCAACAGGCAGTATATTAGGCAGTGAGACGTGCACCTGTTATTTACACGGTTAATTTTCAAAAAGCGCAGCCAAAAAAAAGATTCATGTCTTACTCAGAGCCATAATTATCAGTATATTGTTCTCTTACCTTGAACTATTAGTGTTTCTCAACTGGGGGTGGTACCCAGCGTAAGACACCCCCGCTCTGAAATTTTTTGGGGATGGGGGGAACAGCAGGAGGCTCATAATGTTGTTGCACTACGTGTCGCTTTTACGCCCGCCTGAATATTACATATTGTGTTCCTCCATTTCTGCCTAATACACTGCCATTAGGTCCACTAGATCCACCACATCCAGCAGGTTCTGTCACAGCAGTGAGTTTATCCTGGAAACAGAACATCTGTAGATCAATAACCTGATTTATTGATCATAGAAACATCGTCACAAAACCATTCAGAGACAGAAGGAAACATCTCTAAAGTCAAATGACCAATGAACTGATCCGTCCTCCAGAAGTTCGGTCCATAAACAGAAGTCTAGTTGAACTTTAGAGCCAAAACATGCTTTGGCTCCACCCACAAGTCAGCTAATATCGAATATCGTTCACCACCAACATCCGATCAGAACAGACGATTCCACAGACACCGACTACGGCTGAAGAACATAGAACATAAATTGGAGCTGTTCCCTCATGTTCTGGTGAATCTTTGAGGTTCATCCTGGGCCGTGGCTCTGATCGTCACCTGTCCTTCATCTGAAACCGTCCATGTTTGTGATCAGTTCAGACAAGTTTTAATGGTTTTGCGATGGTGTTTTTCTTCATCACAGACCAATGACGTAAATCAGGTTATTGACAAAGAGGATGAACTGATGAACACTGACAAACAGGGAGAAAACCAATCAATGCTTCTGTTGTTTCCACAGCGAAACCATCGGAGGTTTGACGTCATCGATAGAAACTCTGATAAACAAACACAGCTGTTGAACTAAAAGGGACTCATCGTTAGTGCCAAAGTCAATTGATATAACGAAACAACCAAATTACTGTCAAAACCCTCTTGAAATCAGTGTCAGACTATGTGAAACAGAAGGTTCTTCATCTCTGCTGATCAATAAATGACCTTCATTGTCCGAAACAGTAGAAAACATCCCTTTAACCCTTTTAGTAGGGGGAATTAAGTGAAAATCATTACGCAGATGATAGAAGTGTGAAGTTTAGTACAGATGTTCCTTGGGTGATTCTTAAAACATCCTGGGAGGGGTACCCCAAAAAAAAAAATTCAAACAGGAGGGGAGTATTTGAAGAAATTCAAAATGGCTGCCCATATAATTGGCAGCTGATTCAAAATGCGTGTCTTTTTTTTTTTTAGTAGCCATATTGGATTTTTCCTTTTAAATGACCTTAATGGACTGAAACTTTTGGGCACCCCTTCTGAAATGATGAGCTACATCCTAAAGAGTATCTTTACCAATTTTGGTGCTTCTATTCACTGCGTAACAATTTTGCCCTTTTTTGCCCTTTTAATTCCCCTACTATTATAGTTCACTCATTGAAATACTCTGAAACTCAAAATTTCAACCATAGTGTGTTCTTGGATGTCGTCATGTACCTCCTGGTCAGTTGCCGTGACAACAGTCTCCCTCTTGCCATAAAACATCCCAGTAGCACTTGATAAAAAGAAAAACACATGCAAAAATAGAACTGTTATAAGGTCATAAACTGACAAAAATCACTCATTCACTAAATACAGCTTCAACATGTCTCTCAAATCTGTGTGAATCACTGTATAGTTTTATAAAAACCAACATGAGGCATGGGGTTGGACCCATATTTCATGTTTGGGGAAATGACCAAAAATAGTCACTTACCTGATAAAGGGTTAAAATAGACTACACCTGTTTTCGTTAGAAATCCATCTCGTTTCCTCCCAGACTTTAACCCAACGCTTCCTTTTTTCCACCGTCATGTGACAACACTGAGCTTCCATGGAAATGTACACAGCGTCCATTTACATGGATACGCTCGGTGTGATGATCTGAACACTGTGATTTGCCTTTGAGTGTTTTTTGGGGGTTTTTTGGTAATTTTTTTGTGTTTTATTCTTAAATTCAGTGTGAGGTATATGGGACTCCTAAATATTTATCCATCGGTTCTTGAATTTTAAGAAAAGAGCTGAACATTAAGTGTCCAGGCACAGGCTTTAGAGTAGGGGTGTCAAACATAGGGCTTGTGGGCCAAAGCCCCCCCCCCCCAAATGATCCAGTCTGGCTGAAAAATGAATTTGACACTGACAACATTAAACATCAAGTAAAATAAAAGCATAACATCAATTCTACATTTTCAACTTGTTTTAATGTGAGAAAATACAAATACATTATGAAAATATTTACATTTTTCACAATAAAATGTGAATAACCTGAACAAATATGAAAAAACTGAAATTTCTAAAGGAAAAAGGGGGAAATTGTACCAATATTTTGCCTGTTACTAAATGTTTTGTGTATTTTTAGATCCACTGTGATCTGTTAGGCTACATTCAGACTGCAGGTAAATGTGGCACAACTCGGATTTTTTTTTTTTTTTTGCCCATGTGTGATTTGTATGTGATCTGTTAAAGACAGTTTGAACAGCACAAATCTGATTTTTCAAATTTGATCCAAGTCACTTTCATATGTGGTCCTAAGTTTGATACATATACTACAATGCATCTTCAGTCTGAACGGCCAGATAGCATTTATCTAACCTTTACATCATTGAAATGCAACAAATGTCACAATTCTGCGCCAAGACGAGATGCCTCAAGTTTCGCGCTTGTGAGCCACTTCAGTGTCCCTTTCAGTTTATCCTCAAAACTAATGAAAGTTGCATTTAATGTGTAATATGAATGAGCATATAAAAAGAAACCGATTTCACCCCAAAAAATCTGAATTGTGTATTAAGGCCTGCTGTCTGAATGTAGTCTAAGTTGTGTTAATAATAAGCTGAGACATAATATTGTAGTTATTTTTCTGAATACATTTCAGGTTATTCACATTTTCATCATATAAATGTGCTTGATTTTCACTCTTAACAGTTATTATTACCCCACCCCCCGAAGCAGAAGCAAAGGGAATTATTTTTGGTTCTGTTTATTAACATTTTAGCAGCAGAGCTATTGATTGCATTTGTACCAAATTGGGTTTATAGATTGCCAGTGACCCTGAATAGATTTTTCATCACATTTTGAGACAAGTTGATCAAAGTTCAAATTTTTTATAAATTTATTAAATCTTTTTTTCCCCCATTTACATATAATGGGCAAAATTTTAAATGTCTGTAAAAACATCAATTTTGTTTCAATTTACTTCAAACTTGCCACATATACAGAGGTAATTGACATGCTGATATCAGCACACACATAGACATGATGACATCAGCTAGATCGGTGCCAAAATAAGCTATAAAATGTGCAAGGGGCAGGGTTTGTTGTACATGGAATCATTTGTTTATTGGTCAATATGCCTGTTGTTTTAGTGATCTGACCACTTGAGATCAGATTGGGTTGAATGTGGAACCTGAATTAAAATGAGTTCGACCTCCCCCTGCTTTAGAATGGCTGAAACCAGCCAATAGTTCCTGTTTTATGGTTAAAATGACAAAAATGACCCTGTTTTATATTTGTTTTTTTATGACAGCGTGGACTCGACTTAAAACATAAAACATTTAACGCTGTAATGATCTACTGTGTCCACCAGGGGGCAGCAAGTGGAGCTGTAAACGTCGACCTGGTGGAGTTTTGTCTTTATTTTTGTGTCTTTTGTGATTTTTAACCAAAGGTAGACATGAATAGCAGAGTTGGAGGGCAAGTCTAATCCTGCAGGTTTAGTCCTTTTGCACTGGTTCCTTCAGCTCCAACATGTTTTATATTGATCATGAGGGGAAACCCGATGAACTGTCCTTTGGGGATGACCCCCATCTCTGTTGGTTGTGGGTGTTTCCTCTGTCCGGGTGTGGTTGTATTTAGGTGATTTTATTATGACACTGATGCTTTCTGATGAAACTGAGGTCAATGTTGTCTGACTTTTCCAGACGTTTCCTGTTAGTAAAGTGCCTGCATTGTTCTTTATAAACTATGAGAAAACCTTTGAACAGTTTGAACCTTTTTGCTGTTGTTTCTGAGACAAACTTGTCCTATTTATTAAAATAAACCTGAAACTGAAATGACTTTTTTTTTCCCACTTTGGTTTGATTCACAATTTAGATTCATATAGATCAGTTCAAGGTGAAACTGGATTTATCTGAATACAAAAACGACCATAACATCAGACTTCATCCCATAAAGACCCAAACATCCACCGTCAACCTAAACTATACACTGATGTAACCTGGTTAATACCTGTTGATTCATAAATCCTATCAATACATGTATGGTTAAGTAAAATACAGTTATTCATCTTTTTTGTGGTCATCAGATATGACCCATTTGGAGATTCAGAAGCTCTGTAGTTACCGTGGAAACACCATCATCATCTACAACATTGATTCGCCAATAAAATCTGTAGTTTGAAAACTGCTTTCATCCACGGTCATTTATTTCTACATTTAGTTGTTGGTATCTTTGCTGAAAAAGTCACTTTTTCTTCAGTTTTCTCTGATATAATCTTCAACTTTAATGTGAGCTTTAATGAGTATTTACATAATAGGTGAATTAAATGCAGGAAAATACACATTTTTGCTCAAAAAATGGAAAAAGCAGAGGATAGTATTAGAATAAATGGTAATAAATTACTTAAGAAAGGGTAAGTAAAGAGAAAAATCCATTTAGGAACTGCCCCAGAAGTAGAACTGGTTCTTTAAGGGTTAAACACATCACAAGAAGAATGTTAAGAATATAAACAAGATATAATAAAACATTTACAGCTATAAAAAATAATAGTAATAATAACAATTGTAATGTGGCATGAACTTATGTTAATGTTTGTTATTTTATTGATGTGTTTTGTAAAAAAGTCTTAGAAAAAATTTTATATATTTTGACAAGCTGGGACAGTATTGTTAAAATTGTACTTTTTTTTTTCTTTAAAAAAATCAGGGTATACATATTATTCAGTTTTTAAAATAATAGTTTGTTGATGTAAATATTTTCATAAAAAATTCAGAACGTTAAAAAAAAAAAAACAACCCTGTTGATTTGGGTCAAAGTGGATTCAAACCAAATGCACCACATTCATCTGTTCATCATGTTCCTGTAAATCCTTTCCTGTCCACTGGGTGTCTCTGTTGGAGGTTCTTGTCCCTCTGGAGGCCTGAGTCCTGGTCCAGCTGGAGGATGTCCTCCATCATGTTGTCTCATCGGGTGGAGACTCCAAATAAACAGTTGTGCAGTGGTTGTTGGTCACTGGGTCGTGAGTTCTAGTCCCACGGCATCAGAACAGGCTGGCGTCACATCCCAACCCTCCAGGAATTACACAACACCCACTTCAACAGGCTGATTGAAACATTACAGGAATTACACAACACCGACATTCAACTGAAACAAAAGGCCCCGAAGCTGATGGATGGAAATGTTCTGAAGGCGTTCAGCGTGTTTAATGCAGCCCGTTGTCAAAGCAGACTTAGGCCCAATCCCAAGTCTCATTTTCATCCCTACCCCTACTCCAACCCCAGCCCCTTACCCCTACCGCGGAAATGCAATCTATAACACATTAAAACAGCAATAAATAGATGATCAAATGATTAAAGCTGAATTTGTGATCACTCGTAGTTCTGCGTCACGTAGCTATGCCATACCTGAAAATAGCATTACATGCTCTCACACTTGAGCGTACTACAGTGGTGTCATTTTGAGAAAGTGTTGAAGTTTCCCCTCCAAATCAGAAGGTGGCAGTTAAAGATGAAACTCCACTAGGCGGAGTTGTTTCCAAGTTTCGATATCTTCTGCCAGATATTGTTCTGTTAAAAGTATTACAGTGTTAATTATTTACGATGAAAATACGTACATTTGTGTTTCTTCTGTTGCACTGTTGCGTTTGCTGTGTTTACCTCCATCTTGCTGATGATTTGAACAGAATTATGGGAGATTTCTCATACTCATAGCTTTTGTTTGTTTGTATCAATTGTGATAATATTAATAATAACATTTTAATAATGATCAGATCCAACCAGATTATATACGCAATCTGTCCACCGTATGAATCCACAGAGTGAAGTGATGCATTTGGACGCCGGTGGATGTTTGGATATTTGGGAGGAGACACACCAATAGTAACATAACGACAGCTGCACATCAACACACGCTGTAAATCTGCACATTATTGTCCACTGACTCAGTCTGAGTGGAATTAGATTTATATGTTTTATACACAGACACACACACACACACAGTCCAGTTTATGGGAAAAGTGAAAAAGCGTCCAATGAACGTCACTTCATAAACACAGTTGATGAGCTGTCGATCCACAGGTTCATGTGTTTCACATTAGATCCCATGTGTTCAACCGTCAATCTGTCACCAAACTCACATATTTACACAGTTACTGAATGCATCGAAAACAACACAAGCGTTTTCCAAAAATCTGCAGAACTTACAATAAAAGAAACAAAGCACTACCAGACACAACTGACAACTGAACCCATGGGTGAGTTCATGATAAATTGTAAGATTAAACACTCATGAAACCAACAATTATTTTTGTGATTTCTAATTGAACTTTACATTTAATCATTCTGCATGGGTTTATCAACATTTATTCTGAAATTATCCTCTGTACTTTACATTTTTCATTGTAAATCTTTTTTCTATATTTAATTCACTGATCAGGGAAATGTTGATTAAAATTCAGAGTAAATTCAAAGGTTATTGTAATAAAACTGAACAAAAAGTAACTTTTTCAGTCTATAGAGATTTTTTTTTCTTTTTGTCAGACAAATAGTAAAAGTTTGCCTTTACCTTGACATGTTTCGGCTACACCTGTAGCCTCCCTCGGAAGGGTCACATGTTACTGTGATGTGTCTTAACTGTTTTTATCCTGGTTTCACAGACACGTCACAGTACACAGACACTTCTGAGGAAGGCTACAAGTGTAGCTGAAACATAAGGTAAGGATAAACTTTTACCGTCTGACAAAAAAGAAACCAAATTTATACAGTTTTAGTATACAGAATGAACCTAATTGGACTTTTTCAGTCAAACTGAACATAAACCCAGTGTGTCCATACACTGTCGTTGATCCAACTCCATTGGATTTACTGGTGAATCAGTGTTGTTGAAGATGACGGTGTTTCCATGGTAACTACAGAACCTCTGAAGGTCCAAATGGGTCATATCTGATGACCATGAAAAGATGAATGACTGTATTTTATACCAATTATTTACAAGGATTAGTGGATCAAGAGGTATTGAACAATTATATCAGTAAATGGTTTTGGTCACCAGTGGATGTTTGGGTGTTTAATGGTTAAATAAACAGATATTTTCTTCCCTGGTTTAACTAAATATTTCTACATTAAACCATCTCCAATTTGTAGTTGTTGTCCACCCTGTGGACACTGTGGATAATACTGTCCATGTATGATTCAGTCAGTGTTAAGAGTCCTTCTTTTTTTTCTTTTTTAGGAGTACTTTTGTTGTTTGTTGTTCCTATAGAACTCATCTGGATCCAGAACCTTAAGCTCTTCTTTAGCTCCTTTTATAAAATCTGTTGATGATTATTGTTCACATCACATCTCCTTTAAAGGAAACCAGTGATGTCCTTGTCCTTAAAAGGACGGTGTAAACCCGACTGTCCAAACTCGGTCCTCTGTCGGACAGTTTCACTGCAGTCTCCTTCTCCAACTGGTCCAGACCTCCGTGTTTTCACATAAATGTTGTTCTTGTACATGATCACACTCCCATTCTGCAGCCTCAGAACCAAAACACCCATCAGGTTTTCACTCTGCAGCTGCTTGGTTGAATTATTGGACAAACTACAGAACTCCCTGTGTTTGAAGCTGATTCCAGAAACGGCCACATCACTCACTTCACCCTGTTTGTTGTAAAAACACAGACTTTTACAGTTTATCGCTCAGTTCAGTGCAATATATTCAGTCCAAACACACACACGCATACACACTCTTCATGAGGCTGAATTAAAATACTGGGAACATAGAGCTGATCGATCCAAACACAACAGCTACTGGATGGATGGATGGATGGATGGATGGATGGATGGATGGATGGATGGATGGATGGATGGATGGATGGATGGATG
>JAPTGZ010000008.1:27987531-28008442 GCA_029814645.1 Fowleria isostigma
ATGTGCATCTCGGTTGGGACACAGTGGCAGCTGTGGATGGAAATCAATGACAGTGGAGGGCATTTGACAATTAAATTTCTAATAATGACCCTGAGTGACTCTGTCTAATGGGAGTCAAAGTCAGTGTGAATGGTAATAAGGACACTGGCCGCTTCCTTTGTCGTCTGCTCTCGGCTAGCAAACACATTATTCAGCCATGAACTATGTCTGCACGGAAACTAGGAGTGTGCTCTGACGTGAGCACGAAGCAAAACATAATCAAAAAGCACACTGGGCCAGTGGGGAACAGGTGTGTTGGAGAGAATCATTACGTGGGTTTTGATGGAAAAGCATGAACTGGATGTACAAAAAGAAAAAAAAAAAACAAAAAATAAAGAGGAAAGCAAGAAAAAAGAATAACTAAGTTAACCGAGACGGCAGCCTTTGTGTGGTTCAATAAAGCAATGCACTACTATGCAGACCTGTGTAAATACGTATTCGTCCTGCACAACCAGTGAGTTGGTGTCTACATGTCCATTGAACAGATACTGCCTGTTGACCTCTGAGCACCTTTGGGCTCTGCACTTCACATACTGGGCACCTGCAAAGACGCAAAAGTAAACAGTTAAAAGTAATTCACAAGCAACTTTGTGATGAACCTGCTTTATTAAAATGTCTTAATATTATTAAAGATGCAGTATATGAGACTCCTGTATATGCTTAGATGAAGTCTGTGCTTGGGAGCCCAATATTTGTTGATCTGAACTTACTCCATTTTTAAGATATTGGGTTAAGCTTTATCTGCTTGCTCAGCCATATGGTTTGGCACTTTTTGAGTCACTATATTTCAATAAGTGGACGACCTAACTTATCTTAACCTAATTGAGCCAACTATACCACTTGGGTGGAGTGTGTAGTACTCCAAAAATCCTCCAGGTATCACTGTGATTGTCAGTAGCATGCTTCATCCCCTTCCAATCAGGAAGCCAGAAAAATGAAAATCACTACAGACATTTTGACAGTTTTTGGTAAAAATATGAAATATATAAATGCTTTTTTGGTATATCATATATATAAGAGGCTTTCCTGAACATACTTATGTTATTTGCTACCACAAAAAAATGTATGTTAGATATGTAATATTAAAAAAAAAGAAACAAAAAAAACCCAAAACATGCTCAACCAAATGTTTAATTTGTTGCTTTGTGGTTAGAGTAGAAACAATAAGCCAAAATAAAATAATGATTTTTTTGTTATAAAATTGAAATCTCTAGTCATCTGTTGCTGCAAATGTAAACATTTAGTGGTAGTACATCATGAACATGTAGAAAAAATTTACTTATCAAGTAATTGTTTGACATTTTCTGAGCTGATATTAGTAAGAATAGTAAAAATCTAGAAATTACTCACCCAAGGAAATAAGAAATGTAAACCAACATTTTTTTTCATTATGTTTTTCTTGGTGGGGTAGTTAAAGGGTTAAGGTATTTCTGGGTGTCATTCAATTAACAGAATATTTGGCAAATATAGTAGTTTTACTCTTGCATTATAGTTTCATAATAAAGTGAATCAGGAGATGACTTACCCTTCACAGAACAAAACAAAATAAAACAGAAGTACTTCCATCCCTTTCCATACAGCTTTAGTTCATATGCAGAGCATCTATTCACACCACATCTTTGCCCAGTTGTAAACGAGTGTTCAACCCAGCAGCTCTTTAGTCACCACAGTCACAGTCTTGCTAATTCAACATATAGGTAAATAACACTTAAAGCTTGATTGTTTTTAGTGTCGCTGAGCAAAAATTCTATAATTACCTCTCAGCATATTGTAATTCAAGTGGTCTGGACTGAAATGAGACTTCTGCATCTGCTCCATGCCTGTAAACACAGGCTGAAAACAACTGCGATTAATGACATTTTGTCTATTCATAGATGTTTTCAGACAGCTAAGTGGGGATTGCTGATCAGATCTGGTAAAATGTGAACTGAACTTTACTGCGCTTTTCTATGTTTTAACATACAGTTGTGGGAAAAAAAAATGATTAGACCACTCTATGTTTTCTTGAATTTCTTCATTTTAATGCCTGGTACAACTAAAGATACATTTGTTTGGACAAATATAATGATAACGACAAAAATAACGTGTAAGAGATTAATTTAAGAGCTAATATTTATCCCTTTTCTATGTTTTTCTTGATAATAACCAAAATCACTCTTACATCAATATCCATGACACTGTACAGTCAAAAACAGTGCTTTTAGAAATTTCAGGTTTTCTTTTCTGTCACTTTAAGTCTCATGCAGTGGACAAGATTGACTATGTTGTGGACACTGAACATGTCCAGTAAATTATTAGACCACCCTATGTTTTCCTCAATTTCTTGTTTGTTTTAATTCCTGGTACAACTAAAGGTACATTTGCTTGGACAAATATAATGATAAAAACAAAAATAGTTCATATGAGTTTAATTTCAGAGCTGATATCTAGACATTTTCCATGGTTTTCTTAATAATAACCAAAAGCACATAGGTTCTTACATCAATAAGTATAGCATTGTACTGACAAAAACATTGCTTTTCTGTCTAAGTCTCATGATACACACAGGAGTCAGTACTCGATTGCACAACCATTGTTTCTGATGACATTTGATGGTCTAATAATATTTTTTATGACTGTAGAAGCTTGGACTTCCCTTTTTCATGATGGTATGAAACGACAGCAGATCATCTACAGTTATATTAAGTTTTGTAATTTGGACCAAGAGGAGAGAGCTGAATGGGGTGTGTATTTTGCAATCCTGGCATTTTTTTCTCCCCAATGACTCCAGCTCCTGCAGCTTTAACATGATAAACACAAAGAACAGAACATAGGTCTTCAGATGATAAAACGCATGCAACAGCTTTACTAATGTCCATAGCTTGTTTTTACATAAAGTGGGACTCCCTAGACAATGTCCCTTCTAGGATCTACACTTACTGCACAGCCAGACGTCTGCCGCTGCACATAACACCTGCTGTTAAAGTGGACTAACTGAACATTTTTAGTACTTCCAGACCCTGAAGTATCACAGAATCTTTAGGGTTCACTGCTTTGATACATATGTGATTGGGCGCCTGTTCTAATGCTATGAAGTACATCTAATTCTAGACCGATCTTCTGTTTTGCAGTTTGTTTTTGAAGATGAGGTGAAGTATTTGTTGCACTGTGAAAAAGGCATAGAACAGGAAAATTTGTTAGAAAAGATGAATTTGTATGCTAATTCAGATTTTCTCAGCACAAGAGGAATATGAGTAATTTTTTTTTTTTGAAAGGAGAAAAAACCCTGTAATTGGTCTGACAGAATATACTATCCTGTTTAGAAGGGGAGTTGAGGTTTGTCTATGAGGCACAAGGGATAGATTAAGAAGAAGAAACATCCATCACCCCACTAAAACTCCCCGTTTTTGTCAGGAGACACCTATTCTGTTTTACTAGACTTCAGGGACCAATCTGAAGACCAGAACAGGTCTCATCTTGCCAGTGACCTCGCTCTAAATGAGAGCCAAGGGGTCCTGTGGGTCTTGCTACTCGCAGCAAACTGAAGTGCAGCACTCACGGCTTTTTGCGATGCGCGTCTCGATGTGGACCACATCTGATTCTCTGTCCAGCCCCATTACCGCCCTTGAAAGAGTGGGAGGCGGTTGAAGATAGAGAAAAGCAGAAAAAACAAAGAGAGGAGGAGGAGAGAAGAAGAGGGAAAATGAGAAAAGCAAGAGAGGTTGAAGGTAGGTTGAGCATCTCAGCTGCAGATGGACAACTCTATTCTGTTAAACCCATAACAATATGTTTTGATCTCCTGTGAGTGAAGGATCTGCTCCACCTGTGGCAATTAATCTCAATTCACCAAAGCACAGGAAATAAACAAGGGGAGGGCTAACAGCATCAGCAATTCCCATAAATATCTACCATAACAAAATGATGTTATGAAATTGCAGGTGGCTGCAATAGCATTTTGAAAAATACCTGTTTGACGAAATGTGAGTGAAGAATTGGTTCTGAAGAGCGCAAATAATGCATTGTTTCAGGTGCCGCCATACCCGCTACCAAGTTCTTATTTATCAAACGTCGCGCTGTTCATGCATGTGGAAAGGCTGTCCTCCAAACAGCGTCCTTTCCTCAGCATTTAAAAAATACACCTGGCTTTGACACATACCATGACAAACATGGATAAACTGGCTCACATCAATATTCACTGCCTTGTGCTCATGCAGTTGAGATTACTAAATGACAGTGACAACAAAAACAGCATGTCATGTTTGTGCTGTAGAAAAAGAAGCACAGTATTCATTCGGGGCCTACGTGACAGGGTTGTAATAAGTCTCGGGTGTTTTATGGTTCACTGCCACGGGGGCGATTTGTTTTTGACAAAAGGTCACTGGATCCTTCTGACAGCATAAGGTCATGAATACTATGATTATGCAAATTACTATCAATCACACTCAGATATAGAATCCACACAATCATACCAGTAGAAGCGTCCCGGCATCACGTTTTCAAGAACAAGCTGCCATCGCCTCCCGAAGTCCATTGAGCTGTACAGCTGCAAGATAAAATCAGGCCAGTCTGCACTACAGTAGATATTATTAATGAGAACCACAATCACATCCAATGTCGAAGCAATAAAAGCAAGTCAAACAAAATCAGATATAGTGAATTTCAGCATTAAAATAAATTACCAGCATTAATGTATTACTTATTTGGTGTTAAAAACAATACCAAAACTAAAAAATACCATGGAAGTGAAAATATTTTAAGGGAAATAAAATAAAATATCACATTATGAATGCACAACAAACTAAAATGGAAAGCAATTGCAGCTAAAATACCATTAAATAGCATGCCTTTTGAAAATAATTAGAATCAAATGCATTTGCACAACATGAGACTTTGGTTTTGTAAACTACACTGTTGAAATAAAGTTGGAATTAATATTTGTACACGAAATGATTGTGACAATGATTTATTCTTGGTACATAAACTGTAACTAGGACACAGAGTGTAGTCATTGCATCAGGTCAAAGGTAATTATTAATGTGTATAATTAGGAGTACAAAGAGGAATGTGTCTGAAAACAGAATTATTCCAACTTTATGGGCAGCACTGTATATTTAATGTCATACAGTAAATTGTAGTAATTAAGGTTAAAACTATTAGATGACAAAAAATAATAAAACTGCGATGGCTACAGTGACTCTGGCAGGCAGATAGTGCTAATAAGAACCACTTCTGTGTCCACTGTATAGGGCTGCACAATATATCGAAAAGATACTGATATTGCGATATTCATATCAAATATCATATTCATATGTGCAATATTCATATTGCAAAGACGTGCAAAAATATATTTTCTTTTGTTTTTCATTAACTTTATATTTTTAATACCATGGGGTACCAGAGTGGTTTTCTCTACCACTCTAACATGTTGAAGTAATGCTACTGCTGCTGGCTGAATGTAAGTTTACATGTTATTAATGTTAAAAAGACGTGAATATTTTCAGAGCACAACTTTGGGCAAGGCCTGAACACTTACATTTAAAGACTTTCTTTTTATACGTAGTACTTACCAAATGAGGCAAGCAATGGAATATAGTTTTGTTAAAGCTCTTACATGTCAGTACTCTGGTACTTTAGTTATTATGAAATAAATATACGTCATTTACACATTGTTACATTATGAATAAAATGGCTGTGTTTGTGTGGGAAGGTTTATGGTAACAGCATCACCAGGTTCTACCACAGAACTGTCATATATTGTAGTAGTACAGTATTTTGTCTTATATTATACATAACTGAGTTAGCATACAAACGACTGGCTCATTTTAAAATTGTCAAGGAACATTTTTATTAGTAAATAAAATTGGTATTTCTTTAGGTGAATGAGAAATATTGTAATATTATTGTTATCGCAATGCTGTACACCCATATTACATGATGCAAGTTTTGACAATATCATGCAGCCCTACACATTACGACTAATACAAGCAAAATAACAGGATATACATCATTAATCACATGTTAACACTTAATTCTGATATTCTGACTCTACCTTGCTGTCATGACTGTACGCCAGGATCCAGTTCTCCTGTGCAGGGTGGAAGAGCAGGCTCAGGATGTTGAAGTTAATGGGATATTTCTCAAAGCTTGCCCCTTCATCTGAACTGATGAGTACAGCGCTCTCTACCTCTGGGTCGCTAAGCATCATTATCTAAAGTACAGAGAGCCAAACAAGTGACACAGTGTTACAGATGGAGAGAAGGCCACAGAAACTGTCATTTGGCACCGATTTCTAGAAGAAAAAAAAACTATGATTTGATGTCAAGGTTTGAGAGGCTTGTAAGAGGTCAGAGAGAAAACAAAATGTGAAAATAGGAAATTGCTGACCTTTTGTTTGTTGGTGGGACAGACATACAGGTAACTTAAAACTGTCCTTGAACCCACTTTGTCATTGAGTTTTGTGTAGGTGCTTCCGTAATCAGAGGATCTGGACAAAAACAAGCACAAAGTACAAATAAAAAAAAAACAGCAAATGATGATTATCTTTGATCTCACAGTAGCCATTCAGCAGGTTTTGACCCATTAACTGTACATCAATAATTCAATGTCCAACTGTATTTCTAAACCCCTTATATAGCTTTATTATTGATTTTTTCCCCCCATTCAGTAGTCGTGTATGTAGCATCAGTGGACTGAAATGTAAATACACAAACTCATTGATTAAACCTATCACTGTTCAAGGTTTCTTTGGAGCTTCTGCATTGATATCTTGATGATTTAATGGGCAATTCCCTGCATCCTGTGTAGCATGTACTCTGCAACTCGTGTATAAACACAGATGGAAACTGAAATGAACAGTTGTATAATAATGAAGAAGAAGAATGTGGGAAAATGGAGAATGTGTTCAGTGGATGCTGAAAAGTTGGCAACTTACAATGACATTAGACATTAGATTAGATTTTATTAGAGAAAACTTTATTGATCCTTTAGGCGGAGCCCTCAGGAAATTGAGGAGGCTAATGTGAATATTAAATGTACATAAAAAGTTCACTATGTAATAAATATTGGTGGGGTTTCACATTGGAACCAGTTCACCCTCCCTAATAGTGTCCCCTAAACAAAGGGAAAAATTTAAAGAAAAAAAATAAATGCAATAAAATGTGAAAGGACCTCATTGAAATCCGTATTTATTTTGGTTATCCTGGGGGTGTTAGTGTAAATATTAAGTCTGGTGTGGTGCACACTTTAACATGTTAGGTAACAGTAATAAAAAGGAAGAATAATAATAATAAATATACCCTTTTCTTTATTCTCAAATTGTAGTTTCATGATTCTCTCGACCCAAGGAAGAGAGGAACCAAAACAACATTCAACATGAAACATCCTCATTTCAGATCATCATGTTAAATTGGATGTGAACATGTAACAGTGGTCTGTCATTTAGTTACAATGTACCGCTTTATTTCATGACAGACAGATTCTTATATAAACCTATGATTAACTTCTGGCTTAATGTGTCAGTAGGGAATGTAAGGGATGTCACATATTTTTAAAAAATATGTGTGTACAACCCCTCCATAATTAGCACCCCCCCCTAATTATTTCATTTTCATTTCTTCTATGACCATCATGGTTCATTACTGCATCAGTATGAAGAACCGAATTTGCCACCACGTTTAGTGTTAAAGTGTAAGTTAAGTGAGGCAAACACACACTCAAGGTCAAGACAAGAGATGAAATGAGAATCAGTGGGATACATTATCTACTGTCCAAAAAGTTAGGAGTTTAGTGCCCTGAAATACAATACTAATGACTAGTAAAAGTCATACATTTACAGTCTACATCCTACTTCATGAAATAAGTTAATTTTGAGATTAAATTTTAAAATTTTAATAGTTATAACACATTTAACTAAAGACCTTTGAAATTACTCATGTTGGTGCCTATAATCTAGTTGGTTTAGTTTATTCTGAACTCATGCTCTCCATGTACAGTGTACTGTTGTGTTTAAATTGTATTAAAATACAAGGTCAAAATAAACAATACATGACTTTGACCCTGTTTAAACTTTCTGTGAGATTCTGATTGTTTTAGGTCCAGATAAAACCTTGGTAATATGGGGTTACTGCTTCAGCTGTGATCAGTGAAACGGCTGTAAGTAACATTGACAACAGCTGGGGATGGCAGTGATGGGCAATAATATGAAGAGGGTTTGTTTGGAAAGACAAGCACATAAATACTGTTTTTCCTCCACTTTGAAAAAAATAAATAAATAAAAAATTAGTGAATTGGACATCAACTAGTTTTCAACTGAAATAGATAACTATAAAAGTGAATTTATTTAATTCCATATGAACTGAACCTTTAACTAGTCAATTTTAAGTGTAAACTTGCACAACACTGTCACTGGATGGACTTTATTATTCACAAAAAAGTGAGAATGGAAACAAAGGGAGTTTATCTCCTTGGAAAATTATAACTGAGTCTACCTCATAAAAACGCAATAAACTCGGTTTAAAAAGAGACGTAGCTTATGTTGCTAAAACGTTAGCTAACATTAATGTGGACTGTACCAGCCTCAGTGAAATATGTTAAGTATTGAACTTATAAATACGTCAGTGTGTATCCATAAATGAACAAAACACTTAAATAAGGTTGTAAAAATAATACATTTTCAACATGCTAGATATCTGCTAGCTACTTACATTTACCAATCCACATCTCTAATATGGCAGCTAAACTGAATTCACCATCGTGAAAAAGTGTACGAGTTGAAGGTGCTCGGTTGTTTTTAACGCCGCTGGTTAAAATGGTACAGTCCACAGTAGGGATGTCTCAAATCGTTTTATATTAAGCTGTTCCTACTTTAAGAAGTTGGCAGTTGACTTGCACTATATTATTATTATTATTTTGTTAAAAAAATATCCGACGAATTACCCAACATCCCCAAAAGTGATATTTTTGTCTCTTTAGGGGTCTATGTCTTTATTGGGGGGGGGACAGACCCCCCCATAATCCGAACTATGCATGCTAGTTTAATCATACGCTTGATTTTTTTTCAACAACTGTCATTATACTGAAGGAAAGTTACATTTTTATAGTCTTGCTGTAGTTTGTATAGTTCATATGTGTCATGTGTGACATGGAATCCAATTGCCAAAAAGACTTATCTAATCCTTTGTTTCATAGTATGTCTTCTAGCCAGTGGCGGTTCTAGCTTGATTGATCTTACTCTGTGCTCGTGCTAGACAACAGAAGGGGGCGCCATTTTGCCAATATTCTGGTACACTGTGATAGATTGACCCAATATGTAAATATATTAGGGGTCTCATAAATCCGGCCTGCCTTGGGTTCTAGTTCAGCCCATGGGATAAAAGCGAAAAAATTACACTGAAGATATTAACAGTCAAAGCTTTCAAATTCATTTTAGTCTAGGTTCCACTAACAGACCAGTGTGATCTCAAATAAAATAATAACATAAAAACCTATAAATGACAACCTTGCATTTGCATTTTCTTCTTGAAATATTATGTGAAAAAATTTTAAGTTGAAGAAAAATACACTATGAAAACATTTACAAACTATCCATTCACAATAAAATGCAAATACATACATAAATAAAAACAAATGCGAACAACCTAAAATGTGCAATTTTAACAATATTATGCCTGTTACCAGATGTTTGTGTAATACTGTGTGTAAGGTACATCTATAAATAATTTGAGGCATAATTCTGTCCAAATTACACAATTAAAAAAAAAAAAAGTTATCTATTTCCAGGTTATTTACATCTTGTTTATAAAATGTAAATATTTTCATGATTTAATTAAAGTTCTGGTTTTTCATATTAAAACAAAGAGAAAAACTTATTTATAGGTTAGTGTGTCATTATTTTACTGGTCCGGCCCACTTGAGTTCAAATTGGGCTAAATGTGCCTGAACCAAAATGAGTTTGAGACCCCCTGAAATATATTGTATATATTTTTTAAAGATCTGGTGATGTGGAGCCTCTCATAAAATGCTGCCCATATCAGAGACTTCCCCTACTTCTGGTTATCATCTTCAGTCCTCGATGTGTATTTTAGTAGGCTACATTGAAACACCCTTTAAAACACATCGATTGATTTCCAGGTCATAATCAAACATTGAAAAGTCAAGGAGACATTGATGTGAAAAATAGAGGATTGAGAGGTGCCTATTGAAGCAACGTAATAAAAAAAATGGTATGGCTACATGATGAACTCCATGGTGTAGATTGGCTCCTTCTGTAGACATTACACCTGATGATAGGTTATCAAAAATACAAGCTCTTATTGTCAGGTGAAATGCTGAAATGGTTGCTGCTGACTGGCCAATATTATTTTCAGCGATGGAATTAATTGCCTTATACTTTGCAATGCACTGAACTATAACTCAAGCTAATAAATACTTACATCTTGATTGCTGAACATCAATAAAAAAAAAAAATCTATGTAATGGATGGATAGACATGCTGCCAAACTGCTTACTTGGTCTGTCTTTATAATATACAACTTATATTAGATCTTCCAATCCTCTTAAATCTTACACATTGAACCTTTAAATATGGGATAAATTACATTTTTTGCTGACTTATTTACTTAAGTTATAGCAAATGTTTTACATCACTGCTCATATTCACAGAAATCTATATTTCTATTAGATGTAACCCTTTTTGTTTGCATTCCTGTTAATTCCACCATATCATTATTGTAAATACTTGCTGCTTTATTATTAAAATCAAAAGACATAACATGAATAAATGCAACCAAACTTAATGTGAATAAAACTTCAAGATTTTTTTTCTGTCACGTAACATTTTCACCGGCAGTGGTGGTGAAAACACTACCTCCCATGATCATACCCTACTTCAGAAACATCTGCTAATGTGCCTTTTAATATTCTTTTGATTGAAGAACTTCATAGTGGCAGATATGGCATGCTGTGCTTTAAAATCTGCTTATACTAAAGAGGTTGGTTTAGATTGGCAGCTTCCTTTAAGCACTGCTTGCAACTACAACATTGTGACAAATGCATTAAGCCACAAAAGCATCAATTTTTACCATGTCAAGCAGGTTTCCGGATATCTCTGCAAGCTGCTATTCTGACACAAACTGATGCTCAGAATGGTCAGCAGTAGTGTTAAGGTAAAAAACATGCAATTTCTTCTTTAAGGAGTCAAAATCCAACAAAGAACGCTCTTCAAATGAATACATTGCAAGCTATAATTGGACTCCATTCACTTTAGTCGATGCTCGTACAAGTGTTTTTGTAGTGTTGTTGCAAAGTCAGGAAAAAAAAAAAAAGCCAATTCTATTTCAGAGAGAACATCTACGCATATAATATCACGCTAAAGAGGCCCATTCAGTTTTGTTTTCAGCAGTCATAAGTGCAGCTCACTGTTGCTATAGTACGATACATTAAAATAGAAGTGAAAAGGTAAATGTCACCTATAGGTTGAAGGTGAAATGCGCTACATACTGCACAAACAAAAGACCTGAATGAGCAGTACATCCCCATGCTGATATATTAAAGTGACACTACATATAAGGAAATAAAACTTTATGGTCAGTGTAAACATATTTCTATATTTTCTCTTCTTATAACTCCTTGACCGTTAAAAGTCCATGCATCCCATGACAAGGTTGGATGTGTTTGCCATCCTGATGTTCATATTTTTCCTCGCTATGAACAGCCAATCCGCAGCCTCGGTTCTACCTGAGTGGCTCCAAATGTAATTTCAGTGCATAATTGGATAGATACCCAGTGGTTGCTATCATTGTCTGGGCTTTAATCTGAATCGCTCCATTTGCTGTTGACATTGTTTTCAAAGACTTACCCCTAAACACGTTTGTATTTGTGCTTAAGTTCTCCTTTCAGTTGACGTATCTGTCTTTGATTACGTCTCTGGAAGAAAGCCTCTAAAATGATGTTATTACATTGTGAAGTTTCCTTGGCACAAAGGCTTTTCAAACACAAAGGGACTTGATGTGTGTTTAGATAGTTTCAGTAACTTACCCATTGATCTCACATTGTATTTTGCCACCAACAGTGGCCTGAAGCTGTAGTCATAAATCATTTATTGTGTTATCACAGAAATCATTTACTCCTGTTTCTTTTCATAACATTCAAATCTGAGCACTTCTAATACCCGTACTAAGAGCCTTCATGCACCCCCTGAGGTACACTCTAATTTACTTGTGGTGCCATTGTTAAGCAGACACCTTGAAGATGGAAGACCTCCTGTACACAATATGGGATTTCCAAACGTGTCAAGTCGGGTGTAAATCTTAGTGGCGCCTCTGGTGAAACAGATATTAATTTGAAACTCTATGCTTGGTGAGCTGATGGTCTCTTTTTCACGTGTATTTCAAAATGAAATGAGTTCTCTGCAGGCTATGGAAGAGGTGGAGAAAAAAAAAGGCATATCAGAGGCTAGATTGGGCTCTATGGTATAATCCTTAATGAATTCCATTCTTATTTATGACCTGACAGGGCACTGTAACTCACCCCTCAATACATACTGAATGGAATTACTATGGCTATACAGTAGCAATTGCATGTCAATTGCCTCTGAAACAAAAGGTTAGGAATGGCAATCAATCAAAAACCCCATCAGGAAGTTTCTAGGTCAGAGGAAATGGAGAGACAGATCCAAACAAAAAAATCTTCACCTTTATCTTTGTCGTAAAAGTTTCTTTGCAGATGATGGACAGAAAATAGGCCGGGTCTCAGTGGCTATGTTTATTGTACTGCAGGAAGTAAATAGGAAGATGCTTCATTGTGAACTATTTCAGATCGCTTTATTAAAATATACTTCACATTGGCTTCCAGTATAAGTTGATTGCTCATATCCGAGCACAGGAGAATGTCATAAATCATACTTTACTGTATGATGCATCCTCTGTGCATATATTATTCTTATTGTTTTTAGGGGTGTGCTTTTGCATTTTTATAACATTTTTACAAAGGCATAACCTTACAATTTAGATGGAAAAGACATTACATGAGACAAAAAAGCTTACCTCCAGAGAGAGCTCTCAGTAACAGCCCCGAGATTAAAGTCATACAGCTTAGTCAAGATCAGGATTACCTAAAACATAAAACGAACAGACACCTTTAATTACATGACAATGTAAGTGCTGCAAATTTAAAAGCTTTTGCATAAGTGCCTCACTAGCATACATTACATGTCGACATCTAATAGTGTGGAATGAATACAACATGTCCACTACACCTTTTAACTAATAAATATCAGCTACATGTTATCACAATGACAAGTGATCCTCATATTGTCAAAAGATGTCAGTCAGCTGGTGGCAGGATCAGAAAAAAATTGCATGAGTTGTCAGGAGTTGTGTCTGTATCTCATGTGGAATGATACCTACATGACAGCAAAATCTGAACATAATTGTTCAGTGAACAATGAAAGGAAATGCAGAGAGTGGCTCCACTGCACCACCCTTTCTCTTTCATTATTTTTTTTTACATCTGTCTTGCTTTTACCTTCAAAATAGTGAGGTAATTTAGCCCAACAAAGAAAACACAACAGATGTCCTCATCATCAAAGTTATGCTATGTTATGTCACTTATTTTACTTATGGGATGGCATCCAGTTTTTTTTGTTTTTTTTTGCTTTTACGTGTTCTCTGAGGATGGTTGGACAATGTATTTCTGGGGGAAACAAAAATGTGGCCCATAAAAGCCTGGCAAGGCGCAGAGGGCAGAGTGAAATGGTGTGCAAACACATTATTGTCACTCCAATGGCATTATAAATGACTTCCCATGGGGATGCTCATAACTCAGAATAGAAAGAGGGGGGGTAGCGTGGACACTTTGGGGCTGGGGCTGGAGGGAAGGAGCAGGAATAGTAGATAATAACAATCAGGGTGCAGAAACATGGCTTAATATGACAAAATTTTTTCATCCTGAAAGATAGGTCAAAGGCTCAATTACAGTGAGTTTAAACACATTAACCTTATGGGACCCACGGAACGAGTCATTAAACGAAAAAAAGCCACACAAGACTCAGTGGAACAAAGACATGCCTCTAAGTCTGCTTTGAAAATGTTAAAAACCCAATTGACCCACAATTTAGCCATCAAACGGCCACTGTGCATGACTGGGACTATCTGCATTACAGGTTAATTAACCAATCACACAGTGAGATAAGCATTTGCATAACTAAATGCACCATGTCTGCAAGGTCCAATGCTAAAGTCTGAATCAATTTGGAGTACAGACTTAGTTAAATGGCTGTGATGTTAGGCCTAATTGCCTGCTTTGAAAAATAGATAGGAGGGAAAAACTCTGCCAAACTGTTGATCGTCAATTCTCCTTTGCTCACAACAATGACTCAGTGTCATGGGACATTATAAATACTATGAGGTAAATTAAATTCAGAATTGATTTTATCAGTGTCAGACTAGCGGTTAACGTCTAACCAAAGAGATTGAAATATCCAGTGCTGCAAATTAATTGAGTGAACAACATGTGAATGTTTGCAGTTTTATGGGTTTCAATCACTTGCACAATTAGATACGAGGATCCAATTTAATCAAATGTTCGTGAATTTAGTTGAGGATGTAAAACAACCTCTAAAAATAGCCTGAGATGACAAGACACGAAAACCAAGAAGCTCTCGGTACCCATGCAATAATTGCCATTAGGAGTTATGCCTTAACTGCCAGTGTGTTTGTGCCATTGGCTCATTAACAAAAGCTGACCCAATGAGTTGGGTCAGTGAAGGATCTACCTCAGGGACCAGCAGACTACTGAAGCAGATGACTATTTAGATGATTTGTCCCTAAGTGGATACATCAAGAGTACATCACCGAAGACGATGTGTTCCCACGTCTCCAACATTATTGATAAGCTGTGCATCTGTGGCTCGAGTCAATAGGGAGCAACTGCTATACATGCAAATGCCACGGCCGATGGGGAGAGCACACGGCATGCACACCAGATGTGTGACTTACAGCGCATGAATGAGAAGAAATGAAACTGCTGGAACTGTAATGCAAAAATCTCAGGGTTTTTTGGTGCAGCCTTGCACTTATGTAAATAATGGAAACAAACAAAAATGGGTCTAAGAAGTATTTTGAGCCTTCAAGGTAAATACAATTTTCCATGCATATCATTGCTCACTTGCATACATGAAATTAAGTAAGGACCCTGGAAGGCCAAAAGCAGTGCATTTATTCATGTTTATGTTTTATTGATGTGAGCAAAGAGAGCTTTGCCCCGGGAAAGTCAACCAATCATTTTTCAGATTGGCTCTCACCCTCCAAGGAGTTGGGTTTAGTCATCCTTATATCCTAACATGCTATTCTTGTCGATGTCCCTCTTTCTTTCTTCCTTCCTCTCTTTCTTTTTTCTGTCTTTCTATCCACATCCAGTTGATTTCATAAGGACCCAGCACATATAAGACGATAAAAAAACATTAAATGCATATCACACTCAGTTACTGTTTGGCTATGCAAAGATTTCGATGCTTTCGGATGGCTGCATATACAGCCTCCATGGCAACAAAGGTGATCCAAGCATTATGCCATTGTATCAGCTCCACAAAAATATCTCATCCACGCCCAAGCCCACACAGTCAATTTACACAAGCGTTCATACATACAGTGTACCTACACAGACACAAAGGCCGTCGGACATGTTTTCCAATTCCCTATCAATCTATTTTTTTTATTTTACGAATAAATGCTTGCATTTTTGAGTGCTTCAGTGGGACGTGAGAGGCATCACAATGCCATCATAGTGGGCAGAAGTTTTTCGACACGGCTCTTGATTTTAGAATGAATCATTTTCTGTGTCCAACCTCACATTACTCATATTCGCTATTAATCAAACTAAATAGGTGTTCTTACTGCATGTTGCCAATTCAGCTCTAAGTAAAGCACCATTAAGATGCTAACCATCAAATATTCTTTCTGTCTAATTGTGCAGTCTTGGGGAACAAAAAAGCAGGGGCCTCTCACAGTAAACAGCACACCTCCAGATGTTTCTTCCTTCTTTTCTGCTCAGGAATTACACATCACGGGAACAGTCGGGAGAAATGTAAGAAAAGCAGCCACTTTCATGTAGATCTGCCTGTGTTTCTGAACCTAACCAGAGGGGACAACTGAAGGATCTAAATTAATTTCCAAGGGACCCCCAAGTTGATAACAGTGAATGATGTCAGGGTTTTGAAATAACATGGCAAACGGCTCACATGTTCAGAGACGCTCCGACATGCAGCTTTATTTTATTTACCTTTAGCAACCTGGGGAAAGTTCACCTCTAAAATCATACGCATTTACATTCTCATGAATACACATAAGCTTTTGGATTGTACAGTAAACAAATCCACACAGAGCATCATCTCAATAAAGATAATAACATTTTTTGTGCTTTATTATTGGAGGTTCTGCACTGGAGTGTCCTTTCCACAATGGTCATTTTTTTTTTATTTTAATTTAAGCTCATCATAATCTCCTCAGTAAAATATTCTTCCTATCACTGTCAGCTGACTGGAGGTTAGTTTTCCTGACCTGTGAGGTGTTGCTTTAAATCCACCAAGTGATTGAATTAGAGATAATCCAGAAAGCCTTGAGTGCAGATGTTTATTCATTTATACTGGCCCCTGAACAAGGACAGATTCATGTGTCAGTCTTTATCCATTTATGCATTTTTGCTCTGCAAATATTTTTGTGTAGTTGGATACTATAATAGAAGCTGTGAAGATGCTCTATTTTACAATTGTACAGCTGCAACAAACAGTTAGTTTATTTGACAATTGTTCTGTTAATTATTTTCTCAATTAAGTGATTAGACATGCGTTATGGGAAATGTCATATAATGGTGAGTAATTTTGATGAGCGTTTCCCAAAATCCAAGATGACATCTTTATATGTCCTGTGTGGTCTGCAACAACACAATTTATTGTTGTTCATTAATTCATTTTCCCACCCGCTTAATCCTCAGGAGAGACGCTGGAGTCTACCATGGCTCTCAACAGTGGTGACATATACAGACAAACAACCATTAACCCATAAAGGTCCAAACATCCACCATCAACCAAAATCATCTACTGATCTAAAATGCTTAATACCTGTTGATGCACTAATCTTATCAATACATGTAAATAATTGGCATAAAGTGCAGTTTTTCATCTTTTCATGGTCATCAGATATGACCCATCTGGATGTTCTGAGGCTCTGTAGTGAACGTGGAAACACTGTCATCTTCTACAACACTGGTTCATGAGTAAATGACAAATGACGGTAGATGGACACTCTTGAATAATGTACAGTTAATGATAGATTTGCTTAAAAAGTCACTTTCTTCTTTTTTCTCTGTTTTTTATAAATTAGCCCTCAACTTTATTCTGAGCTTTTATAAGTATCTACATAATTAGCAAATTAAATATGGAAAAATATCTGATTTGCACTGCAAAAATATGCAAAATGAAAAAGATACTTTATAATAAATGGTGATAAATAATTTAGGAAATGTTAAATATAGAGGAAAATATCATTTGGGAGCTGCCACCAAAGTAGCACTGGGTCTTTATGGGTTAACTCTCACATTCACACCTACAGATGATTTAGATTAACCAATTCACCTACATTAAATGTTTCTGAATGGTTGGAGGATGTATCTGGAGAAAACCCATGGAGACACAGGGGGAACATGCAAACTCCACAAAGAAAAACTCCACTCTCTTGCTGTGAAGTGACAGAGCTAGCCACTGAAATGTTCATAGCAAAGGAGTCATATAGTCTGCAGAGTCTGCTCAGTGTTTTGACCTCATACCCTTCCTCTTGTGTTTGGGTTGGCATCGACCCATTTTAGTTTTTAAATACATAAAAGAACCACATAAAATGTGTTTATTGCATCAAGGCCTTTTGACTTTGTCAGGAACCTCTATTTCAACAAAATAATACTTTTTTTTCACAAAACTATAAAATGCTCTGGTTGAAATTATGATCTTTATGTTGTTAGGGTCAGTTTCAAAATAAGATTATAAAGCAATAATTAGAGCTAAAACTGAAATCATAAGGTCACTATTAGCTAACACATTAATACCAGCTCCTCTAACAATCATGTAAGCTTTAGGGGATTCTAATTTTGCCTTGTTATCCAGTATACCTTCACAAAAACAAAATTAGCAAAAACAGGCACATCCAGGGGTATACTGACCAAAACAGAACCAGAGGCCCACATAAAAAATATTAAAACCAATATTTTCATGGATAATGAAGTCTAACAAGGTAATGAAGAGATGAAAAACAAATTGGATGATAGAAATAAGAGATGGAAACGGAAAGAGAACACAAGAAAATGGTTATACATTAATACTTTGTTTCTGTTTCTGCTGATGTTTTTGCCCAAATTCGCCCCCCACACAGGAACAGACATGGTGCATTCCTTGAACCTGAAATGTCCATTTAAACGGAAAAAAGAATGGGCACCAAATATGAAAAGATATAATGTTGCATTCAAGTTCACTTTGTAAAGCAAGACACTCTTTACTTTAGACAAGGCCACGAGCTTTGTTTAAAAGCAGTAAGATTACTGGATACTGGCGGTACGAAAATACTTCCTTGGGAAACTTCCTTCTTCAAGCTTCAGGCATTATCAGTTAATGCTTCCTTTTGGCAGTATAATCACTTAATATATTGTCATAAATATTGATATTGATCAGCGTGGAAAAAAGTGGTCATATTTTCTAGTCAATGAATAAAATGACATATTTGACCATTGACTGATTAATTATTGTAAGGATACAATGAATAAAATATAGTTTTTTAAGGCCGAAATGTTACTATTATAGCTTTAACTGATCAAACCCAGTAGTTTATAACTTAAGAATCTCAATTGATTAATTTAGTGTGTTATCTACTAAATACTGCAGCTGTGTATTCCCACTTAAGATCAAGGGTGACAAACAGGATTAACTTCATTTTCACATGTCAGAGTGTGTAGTGCTCAGAATTGCCTCTACATTACAGCTTTGAACAAGATGCACAGGAAACGTTTCAGAAGGTGAAGCAGAGTGACAAACATAAAACACAGAAAAAAGAGTAAAGTCTGCCAAATAATGCATCCACGGAGGCCTTTAATGGATCACTGGCTATTATCACACACCAAAAGCTGGCACATCGGTGTGCGGGGAAGTGGGGACTCCATTGTTCATCTCACTGCACTGAATCACACCGGTCTGCTCATGCAGTCGCAATCCTGAGGAAAACAAATATAAAGCTTAAAAAAATAAAAAAGCATTTAATTTGTTTTTGAGCTCATTACAATCTCAACTTCATTAAGAGAAGCAGAGTGAAGCCAAGGGCAAGACGAAGTCAACTGATTAATTTGACAAATATGGTTTTCTTTTAGTCAACTAGCCAATTAATGTCCCAGATCTGCTACCAGCACAGAAAATAGTTCAGGTATGGAGAAAGAGCCAGTTTTAATTTTATTTGAAGGAAAAAGGTCGCCGGCAAAGCAACAACAAGGACGATGTTCGTTTTGCATGGCCTCAGATAAGGTTTCATAAGAAATCAGCGCAGATGGAGAAATATAATACATGACTCAAATTGATAAAAGCAGCTCATTTATTGTGACTAAAGTGTCACAGCAAATCCAGATCTGGAGACATTAATTCTTTTTTCTTTTTTTTTTTTTAACTCATGTGATTAATGATTAATATATTCATGCATCTATTAGAAATTATCTGATGCAAACACCTGCAGAGAAAAGAAATACAGTATTGGTTGAAAATTTGAATAAATGTCTCTAAGGCTCATCGGCAACGAGAGGAAAATCGAGATGCACAGCAAGTGGGTGGAGGGATAAAAACACAACATCTCGATTGTGGCTGTAAGAGGACGTCTCTAAAGTATAGAGTTTTGCAGAAACGACAAACGTCTTTTAGGAGAAAATGCTGCGGTCGAAGAATGGCCTTACTCTGTCCTCATCTTATCTGTGGACTAAATTGATTGTTTGTACTTTTGTGGGTGAAAACATACTCTGGGGATGGTGCTTTCATCAAGTAAACCCCAGTGAAATGTCCCCTGTGCATTAGTCTGCTTTCAGTATGTTTGCTTATCCTCTGGACTCCTGAGCTTTGGTCACAGTGCTGATGCTTTAAGCTTGAGAGGGTACGGCAATCAATTCAGTCCATTATGGGGGTAAATTAATGAAATGGACTAAACCTACAAGGGCCTCACTTCAAATACAGCTCTATTGTGAGAAGATTTTGCGGGCATGTTGTGTCTCTTTGCTGCTAATAACAATACACCATATATTTTCTCTCCCATTTGACAGATAAAAAAGATTGTGATTGGTTTGTGGAAGTCTACTTTATTTATTTAAAGAAAACATGAGGATGAACATCTTTATATTTTGCTTAATGGACCACATACAGAGAGTTTCATGACATTTTCATGGCTTTTGTTGTTTGACCCTATCTGTTTCTTTTTCACAATTTGGAACTTCAATAACTAAATCTGAGCTGAGGTCAAAGCTTGAACTGGGCAAAATTCTTATTTTGTTAACCTAAATTGATTATTTAGCTTTAGAAATGTCAGCCTTAGATTTGCAAATCCTTGTCACATATGTTTTTAATTTCATATGTTCACAGACACATTTTACGACGGCGTATTTGGGCTGCATAAGAAATAAAATCACTTATTACTATGAGAATAGAATCATAATATTTTGAGATTTAAGTCATAATATAATGTGAATAAAGCTGTAGTTTTAAAAACTCCTTATTTCACAAAAATAATGGCAAACTTTTATGAGATTTAAGTTGTAATATTTTGAAAATAAATTCAACAGAGTATCAGGTTACAGCGAACACATCAAGTGAAGCAACAACTTCACTTCT
>JAPTGZ010000008.1:28025091-28037375 GCA_029814645.1 Fowleria isostigma
ATAGATAGATAGATAGATAGATAGATAGATAGATAGATAGATAGATAGATAGATAGATAGATAGATAGATAGAGAGGCAGAAAATTAAAAAATAAGTGTACTTGAATGCAACTGATAGCAGGCTTTTATTTGGTGCCTAAAAGACAGTGTTGGAGGCAAAACTACAGTCTAAGTGCTGAGGAAGTGCTGAGAGCTCATGTTGATGTGATGCATTATCATCCCCAAGCACAAATGATTCATGAAAAAGGGCACACATGAATGTCATTTGAGGAGTAAAAACTGGGATTTCACTGAATTATTACTTCAGAGAGGCTAAAATTTATGTGCGTTGTGAAATAAAATTGAGACAAAAAAAAACATGGAAGGACTGCATTTTCTTAGCAGATATTTTGGAACTGCCTGTCCGTGCTCACCAACAAGCAGTCCACCTCTCACACAGTATACGCAGTATTGCTGCAGTTTCTTTCAGCATCTCACAATCACATCAGTGGACATGCACACCTAAAGACTGGAGACGGGCTGGATTAATGAACAGACGTATGGTGTTGACACCCTGAAGGACAGGCAGGTGGAGGACGAAAATGGCTGGTGAAGTGAAAGAAAAATCTTTTCCGTTTCAGCAATTACTGTAACTTAAAACTGACTCTTTTTAGGCTGTAAAAATAACATTTTAAGTATTTGATAATGACAGATAGTTTAGATGATTAAATAATAATATTCACAAAACATTAAAAAAAGGCTGATGTGAACATTTGTTTTAAATTCTGAGAACAGCATCATTATCTGGTTACAAAACGTCCAAAATCTGCACCAGTGGAGGGAAACCATTTATACTAAAATGATAAATATGAACCAGGATTGATCACATGTTGTTTAGATCAAAACTGCATAGCAACCAGAGTAGAGGAAAAGGATGATGAAAAGTGTTTGAATAAAAGATTTTTACAAGGTCACATATCAGTCAACATCCTGTGACTTTTAAAGTATCAAGGAAATTTTACCCCAATTAATTACAGCAAAATGAAGCAAATGCAGCTGTCTGTGTTAAAGATAAAAGAGGTATGTGGAAGATCCAAAACACCAGAAGACATTGAGACTCACACCTCTGATGCATCAAGGTTTATCCACATTTTTAATACACTTTTCATCATCCTGTAACACCCACAAACTCTGGTCAAACGCTTCTGTGAATTGGGAACCCATTCCATTTGATTTTATGGATCAAGGAGTTTCTATGCAACCAGCTCTGGCACGTTAAATGGAATAGCTGTCTATCTAATGAACCGGTTTTAAACACAGGTGTCCCCCAGGGCTGTGTCATTTCCTCTTTTTTATTGTCTATTTATACCAATGAGATTATGTGCAACAATAACTGCCTCATTCTGATTAAGTATGCGGACAATGCGGCCCAGGAGGCCTGTCTGATTCCCAGTCAGTCGCGCCGAAAAAAAGACACTGTTACAGAGCTGACAGATTGGTTTGACTCTCTCCACCTCAGAAGAAGCATGACAAATACCAAAAACATTGACTCCACAGCCAAGAAGAGCAGCTGGCCTCATCTAATGTTCAGACCCTCCCATACTCCTTGTGACCTGGAGCAACGACTTTAAAAAAAAAAAAAGAAGAAGGAACTGGTCAGGGGATAACAAGACCCTTATCCCTGAGGTGTGTGGACAATATTTTCACTAACAAACATCATATTATTTTTGCAGCAGGAGCTCATGGGATGTAATATCAATAAAGACTCTCATTAGCTGTGCTCAGATTCAACACAGTGTCCTAGTTTGGTCAGCCATCAGTGAGACACTTGCAAAAATGGTCAATCACAAGCCTAAAATCATTTGGCTGCCAGTAAGTCCCTAATTTCCAAACAGTCAGCTGGCTTACACACTAAAAGTCTTTTGCCTTTGAGGCTTTTGGGGTTGGGGGGAGGGGGTGTCTGCATCCCTTGAGTGAAGGCTGTGCTGCGTACAGTTTAAAAAGATTATCAACATACGTCTATCACTACTTGAATACCCATGTGAGAAAAAAAAAAAAATCAGAAATATTGATTAGCAATAGAGGATATCCAAAGCCTACAGCCATTTATTTGTATTTGTTTGATTTATTTTAATTTCTATTTTTGTCTGTGATGGTACACATCATTATAAATCATAAATCCACAGTTCCATCCCTATCCACATTTAAGGCACATTTAATCGTTAAAAAAAAAAAAAAAAAAAAGGTGTAACCAATCAATACTACATGTGGTTAAAAGGCACATTTGTTAATCTGGTATGTTTTATTCCCAAGGTTGAGTTCAATCATTGTTATCTGCCTTAAAGTCTGAGTCCAGAAAGCTATGACTGGAGGCTTTGATGTTTCAGACAATCACAGAAATCAAATAATAGCAGAGACTGATTTGTGGACTGATTTGGGGTTATATACGATACCATTCTTGATCGTATCTGAACTCTGAGGATCCCTGCCAGCATTTTCACCATCACCTTCTACATCTTTCTCATTCCATTCTCTATGGGATTTTACATCTTGCTCAGATCACACGCTAAGTCTTGAAGTGAATATTTGATAAAACTACCCTAGACCACAGGAATGAAGTAATTTTCCTTCAAATGTCCCTTTTAGATTGGATTTATTATCAGTCATTTACATCTAATATAGCCTGAGCTCTAACATCTAGCCATAAAATGCCATCAATTTAAACTCTGCAGTTTCAGTCGTACATTTGGGACCGCACAGAAGAGGGTTCAGACTATATAAATCTCCAATCTGTTGACTGGCGGGCCACAGTGACAACCCCATCAGTGATGATCCACTGAACAGTGTCATACAGCACAAAAGGCCATCTTTGAAAAAGACATCTTAAAATATAATTCACAACACATACAATAAATTCACAGGTGAATTTCTGGTTTATTTATGGTAGACAGTAGCTACAATGAAGCAGTGGTCGTAGGTGACACAGACATTTCAACCAATAATTCCACAAAGAAAACACAAGGAAAAATCTACTTAAATCATTAAATTAAAAAAAGCATTAGCACAAAAACATGATCAACAACCCCCTCCCTTTTCACTAAGGATGCTTAATGAAAGCATCCTTGTGGCCAGAAAACTAAGGGGATCTGAACTACCTGAAGTGAATAAAAAGGAGAGCAGCCCCTCTCTTGTGTCTGAGGCTGTTTGCACTTTTAAGATCTTAGTGTCTGATAAATATACTTTTGCACGCTGCATATGTAAAGACAGAGATAAAAATCAACATGGTTTTGTATCTCATGGTAAAATTGTGTATAATCGCATCGTGCATGCGCAAACAGCATGTGGTGTGTGTATGTGTGGGTGGGGGTGCATTGGCAGATGCTGCACAGTCTTATCATTATTTAAGTTGTAAACAACTAACCCACGAACCCAGTGACTTACTTTGAAGTGCAAGCCTTGACAGTGTGGGTCAGATGTTAATGACAGATGTATACTTCTTCTGCCAAAGGGCTGCACTGTTGTATGAGCTTCACATTAAGGGTTACTCTGAATACAATCATCTTTTACTATATGTATATATATATATAAATATATATGTATATGTATATGTATAGCTACTGCACCTAGATGAGGGATGTTATTTGATTATTCCCTACAATAATTGATGTGTTTTGATTGCTGCCACACCTTCCCGTGGCACGGTGTCACATAGCCTAAATGAACTTGCAGTGTCAACTTTTCAAGTTGAAATAGCACACACTAAGTTGAAATGAATTAGTCTCCTTAAGATTTAATGCGAGAGGGAATCCTGCAGGTGCACTATCATATCCATCAGGCGTCCACACGCACAGGCGCCCAATGCGCATACAGGCAGCTGTATACGGCCAAACAAAAAATACACCAAAAAAAAAAAACAAGATTAAAATGAACACACACATTGTGCACCGACAGGATATGTCAGATATACGCCTATGATACATTTATACATATGCAGAATGGAACGGAATCTCTTTGCGCGCATTGACAGATTTGTGCGTAATATCACACCGACGCTTCCTATAAAAAATACTGGCATATAAAAAAAAAAATCTATTATGTCATGAATTTGACATGGGATGGATAGCATCTTTATTCTTTTATGGATAGTGTTTGTGCAAAACTGAAACTTACGCTGCTGTTGTGTCCGGACCAATGCACCATCGCCTGGTTGTGTGCCGAGTCTCCCGACAGAGCAAAAGTAGAAGTGTCCAGGTGCGGCTCACTTTGCCTCGGGTTAGACCCTCTGGCGTCCTCTCCAGTGCGCCGATGCTCGGCTCTGGAGCTGGAGCCACCCTGGACAGCCTCTACAAACCTCTCTCTAGACTGCGCTTCTCCAGTTGTACTCCTTTCCAAATTGTCCGTGTGCGCTGAAGCCACGCTCCGTGATCTCCTCGGCTTTTGTTGCTGATCTGCGTCTTCTAGTATGATGTCTGTAGGTCGCAAATCGGTGTCCTTATACTTTTCACGCGTTATTTTCAGATCACCGTTATAGTTTGGAGCCGGTTTGATGTCTTTCGGTGCGTCATTCAGTCCACTTACTGTGCCATTCTCAATTTGATTCCAATTGTTACCAAAACCAGGAGATTCTGTTTCACTAAAAACTTTTGTGCTGTTGTCGAGTTTTACTAAGACTTTAACACCCGTTGATTTGGAGCGTTTTTCCTGCGGTGATACATCCAGACGATTAAACCTGTGGTTGGATTTAGAAGTAGTTATTTCCGCTTGTGCCACAAACTTGGAGTGAAAGGGGTTCAGCAACACGAAAACCAGAGGAGAAAAAGCGCAGAATGACCACAGTCCCAACATTGTGCCCTTTGAAATGGATAGTCTAGCAATGGAAAAACAGTTTTGCAGTTCAGTTCAACTTGTAAGATATTCAAGGTGTCATCTTTAACAGAGCAAGAACCCATTCAGCAGATCCGCTCACGTCCAGGAATTTGTCAAAGTGAGAGACCAGTTGGGGAGGCGCTGCGCATCAGCCAAACGCGCCGACGGAGAGTGACTGCAGGTTAGAGCTCATTGTTCAGACGTCTGTTTGGGAAAAACAGCTTTAAACCGGGGATTCACTTCAACTCGTGATGGAATTTCTCCACGATTTTTTTTGTTTGTCGCGTATGGTAATATTTTTCTCTCTTTTATTTCAGACTTCTCAGTTATGCAAACCTCTGAAACTTACACAAACCTCTCCTTGATTGACTCGGTGGTGACAGCAAAAGTAATTTATTATTTGCAGAACAGTGCCGTGTTCACGCTGTGACAACATTTCTCCCCCTGAAACGACAGAAAAGAACATCATTTGCTTGCATCCATCAACATCGGATTCACCTGTCAGATGTGCGTGTGCGTGCGCTCGTGAGGGGATGCGTCTGTGTGAATTTGGCTGGACTTTCTAATACAGATCTAATACAGCTGTCGTTTTCATGTGCAGAACTGTCGAGCAGAATACCAGAATTTCTTCCAGTGTGTCTGGTAACACTGGTGACTTTTTTTTTTTTCTTAAATCATGCCACACATACAATCAGCCTAAGGCCTTGTAGAATGTAACCTTGGTAAATAAAAGGGGTTTTGAAGTCATAGTTTGACATGTGTGCTGTCATTTTAATGACTTCTGATACCACACAGGCAACAAGCCCTCACCAGCTCTGTTTTAATCTCAGCATTTTCACACTGTTCATTCATTTTTACAGTGCGCATTTGAAAAATCGAGCCTTCCCCAAATCAATATGCTATTTGAAAGGTATTAGTTTCAATTAGTGGAGCCAAATGAATTCTGAAAGGCAATTCCTATTTCCTGCTGACAGAGCTCTCTGTCAGTTGTTGCAGAAATTGTATGTCAGTCTTGTTAAAAACATATTATTTTTTTGACCAGGGAAGGTGATTATGATGCTTAATGATAAAAGACTAAGCGCGATAGCTGCATTTACATCAAAAGTCAGACAGTTGCCCAAGGGGGAGCAACAAACGAGTATTTTCATATCCTTCAAGGACAAGAAGTTGATTTTTTAATCACACAAGCCAGAGAATTTCCCCCCATATTTTCTTGTGATATGTAACTGTAATATACTCTAAGCCAAAATATATAAATATATTCAAAGTCAGAACAATCCAGCTCCTGTAGACACTCGGCACTCCTTTCCACACTTCCAGAACATGTCAAACAGCCTTGGCATTTAGTTATGAGCAAAACTGTAAAAGTGAGGGGAAGAATATTACTTTGCTGCCAACAGTGCCATCTTCTTCTTACTCCTTATTTGATAGTGGACACTATAAATGATTTTCAGGAGGTGAAAGTAAATAAATACACATTTAGGACTTGGACTTGTTACTGTAGCTTGGATATACAGTTGCAGAAAAAATTATTAGACCATCAAAAATCATCAAAAACAATGGTTATGCAATCAAGTACTAACTCCTGTGTATATCATGTGACTGAAACAGACAGAAAACATGGAATGTCTAAAAGCACTGTTTTGGTCAGTACAATGTCATAGCTATTGATGTAAGAACTGATGTGATTTTGGTTATTATCAAGAAAACTGTGGAAAATGGATATATATCAGCTCTGAAATTAAACTCTTATCAGCTATTTATTTTGTTGTCATTATATTTGTCCAAACAAATGTACCTTTATTTGTACCAGGAAATAAAATGAACAAGTGATTGAAGAAAACAGTAATCATTATTTCCACAACTGTACATCTCTTGAGTTGTAAAACATTGTGTAAAGTGGGACTCCAAAAGTTTACTGTCCTTGAAGGTTGCACAGCAAGAAACAACCATAAAGCGATCTACAAAATCTTAGGAGTATTAATTGAAGGGCTGAGATATCACTGCTAAGAGGATCACTAGCTGATCTTGCATATATCAGAAGATGCCGTCCTCCTCAGAGGGTCCACTTTTTGGTCACTGTTTTTTGGCACGGCTGTACAGACAAATTGAGATTCATACAAGTGAGGGCTCAGGGCAGCAGGTGCTACAGTTGCGACTTCGCCACACGCCAGACAGCTCGCTCTCTCTACAGGCCGTTCCCACAAGAACGCCTCTGCAATGAGGGGGTAATTGGACTGATCACACTCTGTTTACCCATTATGCTGCTAAAATGAAGTGGGTAGCTCCCAAACACACTCTGACAGGCCACGGAGAAAGCAAGAGCCTCCTCCATCAATGACACATCTTTTAATCTGTACTAACCTTGGGCTGGGAGAGCATGATGCGCATTCTGTGTTTGTGCTTTTGTGCCACCACATGTATGTATATAAGCGTGGGTGGGACACAGAAAAGAAGACAGAAGGCAAAATAGATGTCTGTTTAATGTGGGACAATATACCAGAAAAGGGATTTTTGGATAGCTGTAAGCAAGAGACTTAATGTGTCTGTGTGCGTTGGCCTGCCTATGTGTGCGTTGGTGTCCCACATTTTGTATTAGCTTAAATTATGACAAGGAATATTGCATATCTTCCTGGGTGGAGAACATCTCAGATTCTGCATAAATCTGAGTGCCAGTGAAAGAGAATAAGAGAAAACGAGAGATGAAAGAACGAGACAGAAAACTGTATACGTCGGTGTAGTTCATTCGATTTTATGTGCTCTCCTCCCTAGTGTAGATCATTAGCAAGATTATCAGATGTAATCATCTCATTCTGGTGGCATATAGCTCAGACGGTCCCCACAAACACCGCCATACTCTCTCCTGCTTCTACTGAAGACAGGGAGCAAACTCTAAAGCTTTCAGGACAAAATCCCATTTGTGCATCCGCTGTCTGCATCCCAAGCTTGTTAGTTCCAACACTTCAGTGATCCCGGCGGAGAGGACGCACAGGCAGTAGCAGGAACTATAATGGCCATCACCCAGACAGCTCACACTCACATGCAGGAGATGAACAGCAAGGTGCACTCCCCACTCGGCTATACCCATGCCATTAAAAAGAGAAACTTTCTTTTATTGCAGATGGCAAAACACTTATTTTGTACCTCCTTCGTCGTCTAGATGAAAGAGAAGGCATTTTAAAATCACAGTGGGAGGAGTAGTTTAGGACAGTTTGCCACTGCAATAAACTGGCCTTGTCACACAAAATACAACTGTCCTCATTGGTGAATCACTGTATTACCATTAGCTCTTTGAAGTCTTTGTTCTCTAGTATTTCCGGTACTTGGATGAACAGAGGAATACGGCTGTCAAAATGTCAATAAAATGTACTTGATTTCCCACAGCTGTAATGTACAGTGGCAGAAAAAATTATTAGATCACCCTTTGTTTTCCTTCAATTTCTTGCTTATTTTCATGCCCGGTACAACTAAAGGTACGTTTGTTCGAACAAATATAATGGTGACAACAAAAATAGCTCATAAGAGTTTAATTCCAGAGCTGATATCTATCCGTTTTCCATAGTTTTCTTGATAATAACTTAAATCACATCAGTTCTTACATCAATATCTATGGCATTGTACTGACAAAAACAGTGCTTTTAGATATTCCATGTTTTCTTTTCTGTCTGTTTTAGTCAAATTATATATACAGGCATTAGTACTTGATTGCATAACCAGTGTTTTAGATGATTTTTGATGGTCTAAAATTTTTTTCCGCGACTATCTTATTTCATATCCTTTATTTAAACTCTGAGATATATTGAGGAAGCAACCGCATTTACAATATAGGCGAGACAAAGCACAAAACATTTAAAACATACAATGAACATATCAGAAATACTGGAGAGCAAAAGTGATAAGAATGAATTAAAAACAGAGAAGTCTACTTAAAAAAACAGGAGCCGCTGGATGCAAAATAAGATGCAGTTATGGATTTAAAACACAAAACATCTGAAACATGCAATGAACATATAAGAAATACCAAACAGTAAAAATGACAAAGATAAATTAAAAACAGAGAAGAGTACTTACAAACAGGAGCTGCTGGAGATAAAATAGTCACGGAAAACTGATTAGACTATCAAAAGTCATCAAAAACAATGGTTATGCAAACAAATACCAACTCCTGTGTGTATCATGTGACTAAAACAGACAGAAAAGAAAAACACAGAATGTCTAAGAGCACTGTTTTTGTCAGTACAATGCCATAGATATTGATATAAGAACTTATATGATTTTGGTTATTGTCAAGAAAACCATAGAAAATGGATATATATCATCTCTTAAATTAAACTCTCATGAGCTATTTCTGTTGTTATCATTATATTTGTCCAAACAAATGCACCTTTAGTTGTACCAGGCATTAAAATGAACAAGAAATTGAAGAAAACATAGTGGTCAAATCTTTTTTTCTGTGACAGTACGATGCAATTACAAATTTAAATTGTTCTAATAATAAAAGTGAGGAAAGTTTCAGATGGTTTTGCAGATTGTCCCAGGTTGCAGGTGCATATTACGAAAAACTGGACTTCCTAAATTCAGAACCCGGTGAAGGAACCCAGTGTGAGATAGTCCTTTGAACGAGTGTAATACCGACAAATTAAAATATACTAAAGAATTAAGATAAGATGGTAAAAGACCAGTGAGGGCTTTAAGAACAAATAAAATCCAATGTCCATCATGCCTTTTTGATAGAGATGTATCTGTCCCCATGGTATGCTGGATTAATCCCTTTCTGTGCCTATATTCATTAATACTCCTTAGAGTGTAAACGATTGTTTCTTAGATAGCAACTTGTTTTTGTAGCTTTGTATCATTAGTCACAAGGAGGCTAACCATCCAAACAAATGAACCACTTTCACGATATTTATTCCACTTTATTTTGAGGAAAAACACAAATGTGTTCTGATGTCTTGCTCCCACTGTGCATAAGAAAACTTTCTTTCTTACAAGTGCATCAGGTCAACTTTCAGTCTGCGAGTGTGAATACAACCTACCAACCACCCGACTACTTGTGAATCCTGCCTTGTTAGATTTTTTCTGTCACTTATTGAATCTCCTCTCCGAGCCAGGAACTTTGTGAGTGCAATCATGTTATCGCAAATACATGTCCAAAACTATAAAAAAATATTTGTTGCTTATTGAATTACCCTTTAATACAGGGATGTAGCTTTACATAATATAGTTGTGGTGCATTTGCTCCTAGATTGTATGTATTTCTTTACAGTTGCTGAGTGTGCATGTTCTTTCAGTTCTACTTCCTGATGCCAGTTGGGTGAAATGTAGACTTAAAATTGGCATATCCATGACGTGTGTGACTGTCAGCCATGTGAAGGACTGGCAACTTTCACAGGCTGTTTTGTCTTGAGCCAAATCTATCCTGGAAAGGCAACAGTACTCGGAGTTCCTGAAAAAGGTTAATAAGGGGTAAAAAAAAACAACTAATGAATGACTTACTTCCACAACTAAACTACTTCTGAGAAAATGGGTATGCACTTTTGTGGCTCCAAATAATACCCTTGAATATTTTTTTGTGTGATTGTGCAACTACACACTAGTAATCACAACTATTAGAAATAGCACCGCAATTATAAATCCAGCCTGCTCAGCCATCATGAATATGTTTGTTTATTGCCACCGGAGAGTGAAAACCATCTGTTATCAGACAGGAATTATTTGACCCACTTTGAAAATACCAAATCTGTCTCTTAAAGGGAGGAGCCAGTAATTTGATGCACTGGGGCAGCTTGACTCGCACTGAGGAACGTCTCAGATAGTATTCAACTTTACCACTATTATTATACACTGCAGGGCAACAGGGTAACAATTTTTCCTCTCCACTGAAGATGTACAAGATTGGCATTTACAAACACGCATGCAATGGATTCACTTACGTAACATATTTCTTTCACTCTCTCCTGTTACAAAGAGAAGTAAAATTAACTCATCTGCAGTTCCGATCTGTAATCCCACACTGTGCATGTTACGACACTGTGGGAATTTACCTAATGTCTTTTATATTGTCATTGGACAGAAAGCTTGGAAACCATAGAGGAATACACATTGTGTTAATAGATTATAAACACAGGCTGTCAGAAAACGAAGCCATATTAAAGAAAATATTTCCTCTGATTATACAAAAAGCAGATAAAGCACTACCTTAATATACACCTCCAGTGACTGTGGATCAGAGGCATGGCTTCCTATACCTCAGACTGACCGCTTGACCTGGTCTCGGTTGATCAGTGACAGTTCCAGTTGCAGTGAATAGGTACTGGAGACTTACAAAGGTGAAATGTCTGACAAATGTTTGCCATTTTACAAATTTTCATCCAGACTACTAGACATGATTTTCAGTTGGAGCACACTTTCTCAGAATCCTTTTTTTACCTACAGAGTACTTGTGGTCCACAATTCTTTGAATATGATTGGTATTCTATTCAACATAGTACTGTAGGTCTAATACTATATAAGTATATATGATGACAAAAAAGAAATAAAGCTAAATAAATTAATACAAAAAAGTAAAAGGGAACTCTGTTTCACTGGGAAGAGATTTAATTCAACACCTAATATATAATTTCTGCTAATTTAGGTTAATCAGGCAAAGCAATGATAAAAAGATTTACTAGTCACTAATACTGTGAAGTTGATTAAAATATGTCATTGTGTTTTGTAAGTTGTACCTTTTATTCATAAAACATTTATTTATATTATCTTATTTCTAGAGCTGTCAATATTTGATTAATCCATCATCATAATTAATCTGATTCAAATTTTTAACACAATTAAGCTATCTGCAGTACAGAATGACTCAATGTCTCTGGCAACGCATTTCAGGCAGTTTGTCCAAGTTGAGTTATCGTCGTGCATGCGCAAATGGGCAGTTGATCTGGTAGTGACAGGCAGCAGAACCAACTCAGAAAGGTGGAAGACACTAAAACAGCATGTTGGCCCCCTGGATGGAAATATGAGTACAAAAAAATAAGATGGAACAGTTGTTTCAAGTGGTTCTGTTGAAACTGCTGAAGCTGTTTAATAAACATGTTAAGTGCATATATATTCCTTTCTTTCTTGAATCTGTTTGCGCATAGAAAATGAAACGCGATTAATTGGTTGACAAGACTACTTATTTCATTACAATGAACAAACCACTGTAAGTGAAATGGCTATATTATTTGAGGGGTTATGACGCCATTAGCAGGAGATCAAATTAAAATGAAGTAAAATTTTGTTGCTACAAATTTACCGTATTGGCCCGAATATAAGACGATGTTTTTGGCATTGAAATGAGACTGAAAAAATGGGAGTCGTCTTATATTTGGGGTCTAGACATTATACCCATTCACAACACTAGTCAGATGGCGGCGCGGGCACACGCAGCGGCTCCTCTCTCTCCC
>JAPTGZ010000008.1:28054391-28068416 GCA_029814645.1 Fowleria isostigma
GAATTTTTTTTTTTGTTTTAATATGATCCAATTACTATGTTGAGATTTTTTTATACTACCTTTTCCATAAAGTAATTTTTATTGCATGTAAAGTTTGGAGCATTGAGGTTTCAGGCATTTGATCCATTACCATGAAATTAGTGGGTTTTTTATTTTTTTATTTTTTTTTAAATTATGCTTTTACTTGGAAGTGTATACTGATAATTACAGAAGGTAAATATATATTTTTAGGTACCTTATACAATTTTAAAAAAAAAACAATTATAGATAAGTATTGGCAACTATCTTACTTGGACTAAATATGGTAACAACCCATCCTGAACACATAGTTACATTACATTTCATCTTACCAAGTGTACACACACATAAATTATCACTACCTTATGTATTAATGAAGCACAGGGTGTGTCAGAATTAGTAAAATTCATTCCTTTTTAGACTTTATTAGGTATATGTAACAAAAACATTGGGTACACATTCACCAGAAATGCTGGTTCAAGTGAATTATCTACAATGTTTTTATCCAATTTTCTTAAAATTATCCTCACATGAATACCTATATTCTATCATAATGATCATATCAAATATCCCAATACCTATAGAATTTATTCTGTGATATGAGTTCATGGGCTTTAGGGACCTACAGGAAGTAGTGGTTTCATTAGCCTGCCATGCAGAGTTGTGGTTTCCTCCCACGTGGGTTGAGGCTAGAGCTAAATGGACCCTCATTTGACAGATAACCCCCACCCGCTTTTTCTGCCCCTCACCCCCCACACACACGTTATTGTGGTCACACCTCTGTTCTGTGTGTATCTGATCTACTAAGTGTTTGTGAGTGACTGAATAACATCAAGGTACTCCATTTAATTCTGTACAGTTATTTGTTCCTAGTATCTGTGTTTTATATATTAACATTGTAATTGGACACTTATTTGTTTGTTTTCTTCCAATTAAATAGTTTGTGCTTTTGAGACTATAGTCTGTTTTGATCCATTACTCAGTGGGTAAATTGATCCGTTACTTTAATTTGCCTCTAATAAAATTTTAATTATGGCACATTTTTGCTACAACACAAACTGGTGTTATCAAAACCCATATTAGTTAAGATATTTCAATTGTATTTTATATGAAGTTTTGTCAGGATCAGGCCATTTTATCCATTTGCATGAACTTAAAAAAAAAAAAGCTTGTTTTTCATCCTTTACCATGAGTATTTTGTAATTTTTTACCACGAAAACATCATTTAAATAAATCAGCATTCTTGCCATATCAAAGTACTTACAAATACCTTCCAACATGTTTTTTATAAGTTACTTCAAGGATGACTGTGGCTCAGGATTTAGAGCAGGTTTTCCAATAACCGGAAGGTTGGCGGTTGTGTTCCTACTCTGTCCCAGTCATGTGCTGTTGTGTCCTTGGGCATGACACTTCGCCTGCCTTGCCTCCAGTGCAGCTACTCACACTGGTGTATGAATGTATATGGGTGTTCGGTGGTGGTTGGAGGGACAACGGATGGAAATGAGGCTAGAATCTGGCATATTTACATGTATATGTTCATTAATATGCAATGCCCCCTTAAATAAATTATTTAAAATTAAATTTAGTTGAAAAAGTATATCCATTTGAGAACAATAATTTTTTTGATCCGTTACCACTTTTATATCCAGGTAATGATATCGGTTTTTGGTTTTTGTTTTTTTCTCTGTTCTGATATAACCTTTTCTTTTTATGAACACATACATAATCCATAAATCAAATATAGGAAATACCTGCTTTTCACTGAAAATATGCAATAATAACTGACAAAGAAAATGTTCAACGTGAGGGAAAATTCATGTGGAAGTTACCACAAATATAGTTCTAGGTCTTCAAATTATAGAAAATGGACCTCCAGGCTGAATTGTATCAACAATAAAATTCAACTACCAGCATACTACATGCAAAAAAATGAAGTACTTGTATGCAAATATAATTGTCCACGATGCATTTGTGCATACAGGGTTCAGATTGTGTATTGTAGCTTCCCAGTGAGCATGTGAATGAAACATATAGTCACAACAAGACTAGATTAGTGACAGTCTACTTTATGATGCCGTGCTCGCTGTTGCTAAGAAGGCAGTGTTAGAGAGAGGAGATGGCTGTCGTTCTGTATTTACACCATGAACAAGTCACAAGTCTTACTAGTATTGTGCCTTTAAATAATTCATATCTCATTATACACGTACATATCTGACACAATCACATCTTACACACTTTTTTGCCCGCAGTTTATTTGCCCGCAGTTTCCAAGACAATTTAATTAGAAATCTACTTGGATGCACATCTTTTACATGCTTGTGCAGAATTTAAAACATGTCTCAAGCATGGAGATAGAGAAAGCTTTCTGAATAAATAAAGGGTTGTATTTAATTTGGTGTTTTACCAAAGTGCCAGCGCTGTCACTGCGAGCTACTAGAGCAAAAAGAATCCTTAGTGAAGATTTTCAGGCTGAGGATACAAACATGGTGTAAAAGTCTGGTGGGCATTTATAATTTCCAAAGTTTAAACTGCCTCCTGTAGGGCCAGAGGCTGACTCTTATCAGGGATGACACGACTTTTACTCTGCGGATTCCCTGACTACTCACTGTTGTTAACTCTAATGCTGTACAATTTTTACTCTCTGTTCAGAGGAAAAGGCACCAGTTAAGCCGCACAATAGTTACAGAACATGGATACCACAAAAAAGGGTATATGTTCATAGCCATTGCACAGCGTTTCTCATCGCACCAGACATGATTGAAGTGCTGTGATGGGAGTGAATGATGTGAGAGGGCAATGTAAGGCTGTAGAGCTTCATGCTGTGCTCTCCCTCTCTGGTACGATCGAGGCTTAACGCTTTCCTGTGAGACTAAATTAAAGGATCTTCCTCCTGTGCCCCGACTCCTCTGTGCTCCTCCACCTCTCTGTTGGATGGCTTTCACCACAATGAGATGGAAATGTGACACAGTTAGGTGGGACTCCTGCCTGGGCCTGTACAGAGGAGTGGAGGTATGTGTGACATATTTCCAGCGACTCCTAGCTGCTCCCAGAACAGCTGCTGAGGACTGTTATGACAGCTTTCCACTGAGAGCACAGGAATCCATCTTCTTCCTACGACACTTCTATTCCAGTTCAGTCACTCTCATTTTTCCTTTTTCCACAGTTTTTGCGATGCTGTCATTCAAGCAGCCTAGATTGGGGGGTTTTAGGGGCTGAATGTGGTGAGAATCATTACTTTTTTTTGAATAACACATGGGAGATATAATTGCTCAATTCTTTAAAGAAAACTTCCTGGTGTATCAAAAAGCTCCTGAATGCTCGTTCTTACTGACACATATTAGAAAGACTGCTTTGATCAAGCATCATCTCTAAACATGCTTTCATGTGATTTTTGACAGCTTCATCAAACCAAAGTTAATGCCTTTAGACAAATCTGGGATCAGCTGGAGATATGAAAGGCAAAACAAAACCGCTGTGTTTTTGTTTTCTTTTGGTTTGTACCATTGAACACCATTTAACTCGATATGCTTGAGGAACACACAGATTTTATACTTTCCATGAACTGAGAGAGTCTGCAGCTTGGTTCCAAATGGTTCTCTTGCAGTGAATAATCTTGAAACGGGCACCTGTTTATCCTGGCTTTGCTGTTCAATACCAGGAGGAGAAATGTTTTCTAAACAGCAGCTTATGCATAAAGCTGTGCTGCTAGTCACAAATTTATAACTAAAAATTAGAATTTCCTTTCCCCCCCCGAAACATCCAACAAACGAAAGAATGGGATTTTGTCTGTGTTTGCAATGAGACAGTTTGAAGACACAAGGCGTTTTTTTTTTTATATTTCTTTTAATAATCTCACTGAAACAGATGACATTCGTGTTCCACTGATATTGTCTAGCTCAGGGTAAAAAGGCTGAAATATTCATAGGGTGTTGCATATATATGAGTGCAGATGAGTGAAAAGAGCTAAACAGTCAACCACGGGGTAGTTCACCAGGAAGGCTTGAAGCCAGTGTGTGAAATGAGTGCTGATTGGTTTCAAATGGACCACAAAATACTTAGAAAATGACTTGATTCAACAGCAAAAAATAAGAAACACAAAAAGATTTTTTTAAATTTTAATCATTTAGTCGGTTACGCTGAGATTTGAATGTCAGTCCTGAGAACAAGAAGCATTAGAAATAACAAACAACACTGCACAAATAACAAGTAATTAATAAAAAAAAATGTTATTGGGTTTTTTTTTTTGTTTGTTTGTTTGTTTTTTTCATAACCCTCAGATAATAAAGCTCTAAGATTTCACATGGGATATAGGGCTCTGGTTTAAAAGCAGTTTACAGAAGCAGGTTGATACCCAAAATCAGTTCTACCAGCATCAGTGTAGATGCACCTAAAGTTATGTAATTAGTGAGTCATGTACAGCAGTTCCTAGATTTAAGTAAAACAAAATGTATCAAGTAGTTTCAAAGCATCAACACATGACTATTACAGATGAATAACATTAGATGGATATTTCATTATTGTAAGGCAAGGCAAGTTCATTTGTATAGCACCATTCATACACAAGGCAGCTCCAAGTGCTTTACAAAGGCATGGAAATACAATTAAGCCAAGAATAATTACATTCAAATCACAGAAACAGAACAAGGTATGAGATGAATAAAAGTGCATTGTGAAAACAAGGATAAATTTATGAGAATTTACTACAACACTGCAGTAAACAGTAATGTTTTCAGTCCTGATTTAAATGAGCTGACCATCTGAGACAGTGTCAGATATTCAGGATGGTTGTTCCACAGGTGAGTGTAGTAAGTGAATGCTGCTTCACTTTGTTTGGTTCTATATCTGGGAACACTCAGACATGTCCCAGGTGACCTGAGGGGCCTGGATGCTTTACAGGGAGCTAATAAATCTGTGTATATTTTGGTCCGAGATCATTTAGCACTAGGATTTGTAAGGACAGAACTGTGAGGAACTCCATCCAACTGTGTGAAACAGAGTGCATGAAAAGTAAAGCATGTTTTCAAGGTTAAGCTAAAGTTTAATGTTTAATTCTATACAAGGAGCCCAGTTTGATTTTTCATTTCTCAGCAAGTTGTTGAATATAAATTGTAGATGAAATGTCAACTATCACGCTTCATGACTTTGTATTTATATGATTCAGAGTGGGTGTGAGTTAAAGGCCCAATCCCAATCCACCCCTTAGCCCCTCCCCTTTACCCCTACCCTACGTGAAAGCATAGAGGTGTCCTGATTCTCGATGAGTCTGAGGGGAAGGGCTGAGGGGGAAGGCTGTTTGACCCTCAAATTGGAGATTTTTCAGGACCACAAATGAAGGAGTATGAGAAATCTCCCATAATTCAGTTCAAATCATCAGGAAAATGGAGGTAAACACAACAAAAAAGTGAAGCAGTGTGATGAAAGAAACACGCTGTATGTATTTCCTTCCTAAACAATGTAATCACTTGATAGATCATTTCATGCAGTTTTAATGTCTTATAAATTGTATTTTTGGGTTTGCAGTTGATAGCCGCCAAAAAAAAACCCAACAGCGCATGAAACAGAGATGGTTACAGCTGCTAACAGCATGGGGAATTCTTTTGAAAACAAAGTTGTTGCATAGCAGCATCAATGACTGCTGATGATGTAACAGGTCTCAAAGGGTTGTCCCATTTCATAGTCGAATGTTTCAACTCCTACTCCTTGCAACTCCATTTCAATCAGTAGTGCCAAGTGCAAGGACCAAGGGGTGAATTGAGACTGGGCCAAAATTTTTGATGCAGATGGTTACAGGTGGAAGTGGAGAATGCTGGGTTTTTCCAGTAAGTTAACTCTAGTAGAGGCAGACTAATGATGAGACAGGACTTAATTTGGAGTTATGGTCACTCGTAGCTCTACGTCACTTAGGTACACCATATCTGACACTGCCATAATGCGCTCTCACACTCGAGCGTGAAGAGTGGAGTTGTTTCCATGGTTTTGATATCTTCCGGCCGGCACTTCCTGGTTCAATAGCAGCTGACATGGAGCAGTGTCTTTGTCTTTTTTAAAAGTATTACAGGTTAAGTGATGGAGAAGGACGCAATGTTGGAGATGGGCCATGTGACCGCTGAACAAAAATAGGTTAACGGATGGGGGAATACCAACATGTGATAATTAGTAATTATGCTCATCAAATCAAGGCAGAGTATAGTTACATGGAATTATTAATGTCTATAACCACACAGGTTTTTCAGGAGTAACAGACAAGAACAAAAATGAAAAAAGTTATGAACAAAAACAAATGAATTACGTACGACAGAGCTCCACAACATTTGCTGCTGTATAGTCTTAGCGTCACATGATCATAAATTGGCCAACCAGCCATGCCACATAGTTAAAATCTGGACGAGGTGCATGTCAAGGCTTGCTCTCTGAAGTAGGTAGTTGGTAGTAACGCGTGACATCCGTGTAACCATGAATCCAGCTTAAGACTAATGTGAAACCTGTAATTTTTTATTTAAAATAATGAAATGGAATCAGCAAGAAAACTAGAAAATGAAGAGTAAAGAGCGTTATGTTATTTATGTAGAATATAAACAGTGGTGGACCAAGGACAGACCCATGAGGCACCACATTCCAGATTGTCGGGCTTTATATCATTGCCAACAGTAGTCTCATATAACTTTTCCACCAACATTCCATTTTGTTTCACACACCTTTGGAGCTTTTCAACCAAAAACTCATTGGTTCAGTGCTTAGAAAGTTGGTTTTCAGCTTGACTGAAAATATAGCAGGTTTTGTTTGATCTTAAGATCGAACTGTTGTGGCTGTAGCACATTGAAGAGAGGGTGGAGAGGGCAACATTAATGATTAAGTCTGAGAAACTGGTGGGAAAAAAGAATGTGTTGTCTACTGAGTTTGAAGAAAAAGTTAGGAGGAAAGGGGACAAGTAAGCTGTATGCTGTATGCTGACCAAGTCAAAAAAGTTGGCCAAGATTTCACTGAAATAGCAAGTCATATTAAAAAAATAAATTAAATAAATTCAAGAAGAATTACTGGAGTTAATGAAATGTACAGGGAGTATATTAACATGCTTTGATTTACTGCATATTGTACAGTGTCCTCAACTGAGAACACGTTCTTGGTTAGAGTGTTTCTGCTCAAAAATGGAAGGAGTGTGGGCTACAGTACTTGATTAAAGCAGGTTTCTAATAATAGTGAAGAACTCATTCACAAAAACACTCCTCTATGAGGTTAGAATGGAGCCAATTAACCATGGCTTCAACTCAACCTATCGACAGTAGTTTGTAGGTTTTCAGGATCGACGGTCTCAAATGATTTTCAGAGGCCAGAGTACATGGCTGCACAGGATTTTTTATTGTGATAAATTATAAAATGTGTAGAGGAATGAGTCACATCAGGATATATCTGTCAAAGGTCCAGTGGTCGACTCAATAATCATCACACTCTACACAGTGGCTGTAAAGAATGTGATTTCTTTTTTTTTTTTTTTTTTTTTTTTTGGTAAGGGGATATTCAATCTGCTCCACAATGAAATATGTTATCTACAAAATGTTTAACATCGGATGTCTCACGTTACTAAAAAAAAAAAAAAAAAGGTAAAGTAAGTGTGTTTGGAGCCTCTGTAAAAAACATTGCACACACACTGAACAGGAATCCAGTCCTTTAGCTGATGTAAACAACTGATTCTTAGGTTTCCCAAAAAACAAAGTTGTAATTTTTAATTTTTATTTGATTATACACCAATGAAAACATAATTATGAATATCATATTCAATTTCTCCAATTACAGCCTCCTAAATCCGCCTTAATCTCACACACTGAACCTTTAACACAGATAACAGGAGCTTTCAATATTGTTTCACCAGAGGAGAAACATATTCCCTCTCTTGTATATTCTTATCATGAATGCCGCATTAGCAACACGACGACTTGTTTCCAGGACAGGAAACTGCAGTACAAATGAATCTTAAATTCAAAGACAGTACAGTACTTTGTGTAGAATTCCTCAGGACAGAGACTATTCTGATGCAGCTGGATGAAATAAGATAAAGGTTACACTGGAGAGCAGTTTGTACTTTCCAGAGAAGTGAATTAAAATGTGGTTTCAGTGACCTTGCAGTCAGGTGAGTGTGAGGCAATACTTAGGCAGCTGATTTTAAATACTGTTGAGCAGGGGGCAGATCAAACTCAGCCTAAAGCCTGTCTAAGCTTCAAACTCTCAAATCACCCCCTCCTCAACCAGTAGACCACAGTGCGTGGCCTCTCCAGCTCTTGTTGGCTTATGTGTATGTATTTCTGCCACTTTGTTCTGAGCCTTTATGCCTCACACCATTACCGAGCCACCTCTCTCACTGCCTTTTTTTTTCTCACCCTCTCTCTGTTTCCTGCACACGCCAGCAGGATTTAGATACCCTATGTATTATGGATGGGAAAAATAAACAGAATGCGCCAGCCATTTATATGACACACTTGTGAGATCACAGGACAGCAGCGATTAGAACGGTCAAATAAAGCTTCAGCAGGGGAGGGGCAAGATAGGAGGGAGAAAAAAAAAAACTGAGATAACGCAAGTCTTGTAAATCTGCTTCATTTTTTGTAAAGCTTTCCTCTGCGTGTCGTCTTGTAACCAATTACATTAAGCCACCACTCCCACTCTTGCTGGGAGTCTATTAAAGTGGGCCTTAATCTAATAGAGGCCTTATGTATGTGTTGTTGTGATAATTATTCCTCTCATTGAGGGTGATAGCACCTTCATCAAACACAGCCTTCCTCCGGAGGACCTCCCTTTGCACAAATAAATTAAAAAACCTGTATATGCAAAGTTGTCATGCACTGCAGCTTTATGCCTATGAGAATAATCACTCCCAAGGTTAGGAGGGGGCATTTTTATTAAATTTTACCAAACTTTGTACATCAGGTGGGTCTCTAACTATTAAAAAAAAAAAAAAAGTCACAGGACGTTTGCCTTAATGGCTGTGTAGCCTTTCCAACCGTAAATGTTAAACAGTAGAGGAAGGTCAAGTAACATAACAACAGTGCTGCCCTGCAAAAACAAATAGCAGGAATTTCTGCATTCTTGCACTTAATGAAGGTCAAAGTGAAAGCTCTCGTCAACAGAAATAATAATATCGCTATTAAAGAATACACAGCTTGTCTTTTTATTTTAGATTCATTTCTGTACTCTGGTGGCTTTGTGGCGCTGTTTCTGTTTTCTTCTTAAAAACACTGCTAACAATAGTATTTCCTCTAAAAGCTGCATTGCTCAATAGAAACTTGAGCAAAAATTCCATAATTAACTTTCAGCGTTTTGTAGCTAAAGAAAAGAGTCAAGAATTCTAGCCACTTCAGCGGATTTTGGATGATTGCAGGTGTTTTCAGGCAGGTAGGATGGTAAAATACAAAGTTGAGAGCTGTAATTACTAATCACTGAGCGGTTCCAGTTACACCTTATTCTACTGCTGTACTTCACAGCTCAATACGGAAGCTTGGAACTCATCCATATTTAGTCTTTTGGTTTGGACAGAATGGAGAGAGCTGCAGAAAATAGGTCTGTGTTCTCAATTTCTGGGGGTTTTAACACTAATTCAAGCTCCATCACCTCTAAATGGTATACAGTTCAAGATATAACATAAAAAAATATATGATATGTTGTATAGTGTCTCATAGAAAATGTTGATTCTCAAAGAAAACTAAAGGTTTTATGACAAAAATGTTGGGTGTACTCATTTATGCTGAGCACTTTAGGTACATGTATGTATTTTTTTTTGTGGTTTTTGCAATTTGAGATCCGGGTTGGGCTGGTATGGGGGTCACCATAGGTTATGTGTGTCAAAATCTTGTATCATATAATGTGAATTATTGCATTATACTTTTGAAGATGCACAAAAATTAATTAAAAAAAAAAGATATAAGGTAAAAAAAAAATAAATAAACAAATGTTGATCTTCATTGTATCATTTGCATCCAAAAAAATACTGTTTGGTTCATGGTGCAGTAATTCATATTGTTCCAGATCTAAATGTTTGCAATGTCTCTGGTAAATTATAGAGTTTAGCAGATCACGCCGCTGCTGCCTTAGGTAATCTTTTACACCGTAGAGGATGAAATAGAGATGGAATAGAGTAAATAGTTCATTTGTGCATTCTACGTGCATGCATCTAGTAGAAAAAGTTGCACAAATAATTTCTGGAAACAATTTGGAATGACACCTCCACAGAAAATAATACAGAAAACTCTGTGAATTATGCTGCATACTTCTGCTGGAAGTACACAAAACCACCTTTCATATCATGTTCAAAAGTTCATAATATCAAAGGGCAGCGACTGATGATAAGACATCCAGGAAATTCGAAGGCCTGCAGAGAAAATTACACATATCCCAACAGCAATATCTTGACCAAAATGAAAGTGATAAGTGTGTAACCTGGGTGGAAATAAAGCTATGAATATATCAGAGTGTTAGGGTGCAATTTTTCTGATTGTCCACGTGGTTGCAAAGCCCATGGTTTAGGCATTATTGGTGTGGACAGACAAAGACATTAGTGACCTCTTCTGCTGCTTAAGGCATACATGTGATCTGTCATACAATCAGATGACAAAACAGAGAGTTCATAGGAGAAGAAGTGCTATCCCATCCTTTCTGTTAATGCCTGGATCTCTGTAGACACTTCATCTGGTATCACAGACTTTATTGTTCTGCAGGAATGACAATATAACCAAGGCTCCATATAAGAGGATCAGATAGCTGGCTATTGACACCCAGACTTGTAATATTAAAAAAAAGACCCATGTTTTCTTTTGTATTTCTTGAATTTCAACTTTATCTTTCTCACAGTACATGAAAATATCAACAGACCAGACACTTTGTAATACATATGGTATAATTATTTCATAGAGACAGTGAGGCTTTCTTGCGAATCCATCTCAACAAGACATAAAAGGGGGATAATTGAAGTAAGAGTGTATTTATTTTTCTATTATACAAAGTCGATCTGTATGACGGTACACAATGCATGGTGAAATTGTTCTAGTTTGCGCAGGCACCCAGCCCATTTTTACAAGTACCAACCGCAGTGTTTCCTGTCAGCAGCATGACAAATAACACTCAGGGGTCCTCAAACGCACCAACTTTCCGAAGTTGGATAAAGATGAATTCAAGTTCTCATTTATGCATAATTCATTATCATTATTCTTTCTATCCTGTCACTTGGCAATGTGTTTGAGTTCAAGGGCAAAGATGAAATGATAGTACAAAGGGGTTGGATAACTCACAATGGTAAAATGGCATTATATCTCTTCCTTAATGTTTAATCAACGCTGTCACTGAGCCCACACAAGGCTCAGTCAGACTACTCAATTTCAATGACTCTACTGTGTGTGAGAGAGTGTTTGCGTGTGTGTATGATTGTGTATGTGACCAGCTTAGAAGCTAACATTCTTTCTGAAATGTCCTAGAAACTTTCTCTGCCGTCAGTGTATTTTTGGTGCAGAATGAGAGCTGAAAATCACCAATTAAAATGTCAATGCTAAAACCAGCAGTCAGGACAATGACAGACTTTCATCACACTGATGCAATGTGTTCCACATACATATTTCATAATTGCTTTACCAATTAAATTAATGAATTCTTTCTTTGATCCAAATAGCTGTGCCAAACCTGGTTTCATTCACATGCCAAGGCGGTCTGAGAAAGAGCATGACCAGTGAACATAATAATTATCATAACTAGCCGACATTCTAGCTTTTATAAAGATATTCTCCTGTGGCGCTGACCGCTGTCGCCGACTTTTAATTATGTGAGAGACTTACAAACTGCAGTCACTGTTTTCAACACAAACCTTTTAGAGAGTGTTTACCATCATTTATAGCTGTCGCATTACAGCTTCACTGAGAGCCTCAGGACGATTTTTCTTACTCCTCTACTCACTGACCTTACAATAGGTGATGGTTGAGACCAACATCATGAAGGCCATTGTTTAGAAAATAGAAAGTGAAAAAAGAATGGCTCCATGGTCATAATTTGTAAGGTCTGCTTACATTCAGATCCTCTAAATCTGAGATAATTGGATTTGTATTGATTCAAACATAAGAAAAACAGGTCAACTCCCCTTGAGTTAAAAAAAAATGCACCACCACTTAGAAAATAATTACTTTATTTCATAAATTTTTTTGAAATGTGAGCAAAAAATGAACTTATTTGTTAGGTTTTTTTTATTATATTTTCCATATTTAGTTACACAGTATTATATAGAATTCAAACCCCTGCACCTCATGTTCCTTGGATAAATCAGAATAAATCAACTAACACATACAGTAAAATATTGATAATATATAATATATATAATAATTATAATTATAATAATAATTATTATTATTATTAGAAAAATTCAATATTTTATATCACATCCAATCCTAGGTGGGGGCCAGTCCCTTCCATAGCAATCAAAGAACCAAAATAGTAAAAATACATATACCCTCAAAACACAGCAGACACTAACACCAAAACAAAAACATGAAACAAATTTAAAAAAAAAAAAAAGAAATGTGGAAAATAACCCACTCACAACAAACAAAAATCTACCACAACAAAACAACTACTCAAACTATTACATTCAGATATTTTATATTTACCAACATCATGAAGGTCATTTATTGCTTAGAAAACAGAAAGTGCAGAAGAATTTTTCCATGGTCATAATTTGTAAGGTCTGCTTACATTTAGATCCTCTAAACCTGAGATAATTGGATTTCTATTGATTCAAATGTAAGAAAAACAGGTCAACTCCCCTTGAGTGTAAAAAACTGCACTACCACTTAAAAAAATAACTGCTTTATTTCATTAATTTTATTGAGCTGTGAGCAAAAAAATGAACTGTTTTATTATGTTGTTTTAACAGTCTTGCCATTGTGTTCATTTGTTTTGCTGCTGGCAGTACATAACACCAACATTTACAAGATGTAGCAGCACTGTAAATACAGTATTAAACCTGTAGTGAGAAATGCAGATGCAATATACACCTCGAATGCATTTCATACGACACAGAGATATCCAAAAGTGTTTTGGGATAAAGTTGCTGAAAACCAAAAAAAATGCAAATGGGGGAATCTTGACAGTAATGTCATCCACAATGAAAATTTGCAGTATCTGTAGATATGGTTGTAGTCATCTCAAGATGTTCTCCCTGCAAATATTCCGCTGCTAGGCTCACTACAGTACCACATATTCTACACAGACTTGACAAATCCCTCTTCAGCTGCTTCCACAAACTCAGAACAGAATAGTTGTACCTGTAATTAGTAAAGTCATCTGTGAAAACAAAGTGAGTATACTGCACCTTAAGCACTTTAGCTTAAATATGATAAATTGCGCTTTAATTATTAAGTGACAGCATTATGGATATGTGCTGAAACTTTTAATTTACCTCATATATTATAAACAGTCTGTGACGTTTTCAATAATCTTTCCCTTATCTTTGATGGTGTATAAGAAGGTGATGTAATAAACTTTTTAAAAAAAATCTATTTCTCTCCAGATCTGAAACTTATCTGCATGCACAACGTCCCTCGGTTGCAGACTTTTAAGATTTCCAAATTGTACATCATTATGTTTGACGAGAAAATATCACTATCATTTAGCTTTCAAAGCAGCCCCTTGAACACAAAACAAACAAGATAAGGCACCACAATATACAAGGCATCATGTGAAGAGAAGATTATGTTCTCTTGACAAGTCTTATTTGGATGTATGCACTAGACCACATTTACCTCTTTATTTACTTGCTCTCAAGACATTAGAAACACTTTGCGGTCCAGAGTGCCTGCCTAAGTAGGTCCAATTTTCATTTCAAATGATGTGATTGCCAATTTGAGGATACATGTGTAAACAACATTATGTTTTTTTTTTTTTTTATGTGCATATAACCATTAATTCCACATCATATCTCCCTAAAATAAAAATCACTGATTATAAGATGTTAGATTTATGAGATTAATCGGGCGTGAAACT
>JAPTGZ010000008.1:28076487-28090703 GCA_029814645.1 Fowleria isostigma
AGTGAACTAATCCTATTGTACGCACCGCTCAGGGCCCTTAGGTGTGTTGGACCAGTCGGACTGTCCCAGGTCCAGATATGTGTGTGTGTGTGTGTGCGCGTGAGTATGATGGTTACGGTCAGCAGTTTACTGAGAGTTTCCAAGGCCACCAGGCCAATTCTGACCAGTTTCCTTGACAACAGAGTAGGACACCTCAGCCACTTCCTTATCTGTATCCTTGGTGATTAAGCCTTACTCTTATGAGTGTGATTTATGTGGCACAAGATAAAAACGCAGATAAAACTGGCCCTTCTTTCTTGCAGCTAAAACAGAGACAATATTATGTTTCTTATTTTACAATGACCTTCACTGGACAGTATTCCTGCTCTGGGGCTACATCCTGGATCATGTCAGTTGTTTCAAACAGATGCCTGTTGTTGATTTTGATTTATTTACCCCCCTCCTCCACCAGCATGCTCTTGAAGTGTCTGGAGGGCCTGTGCTGGGGGGGGGCTCACTTTGCATGTGTGGGGATGATGTCAGCATTACACTGTGAGTAAAGACAGATGTGCCGAAGACAGCCTCGGTCATGAATACGGATGTAGTCAAGGGAAACATTCTCCTCTGCACAAAAACATATTCAGTCTGATTTGATTTTTTTTATTGTGAAATATATTCAAATTTTGGATATTTCAGCGATTTTTTTCATGATATTGTTGATGAGTCACAGCACTATTGTCTTCAAAACCCAGATCATCTACAGTTTTTACTTTGCAGCTTTATATTTGCATTGGAACTTGTACATTTAGCAGAATACTGTCGCTAAAAAGGGACTCAATCCCAGTACAGCTGTTACCTTTACATCAGTATAATACTGTATAAATGCTATATGTTACTTCACAGTTCCATCTTATGATATGTAATATGTACTTCCACTCCTGCGCATCTCAGGCAAAATGTACCTTTTATTTAACCGCTAAACTGAAGCAGCTTCAAAAATACATCTTATTAAGATACTGATGGTTAACATCTTAAATGTTTACACTAATACATAAGTTGTGGGGCTGCACAATAGTGGCAAAACTTGCAATATGTGATATGGGTGTACAGCATTCAGCATACAGCATAACAATAATATTGCAATATTTCTCCTTCACCTAAAGAAATACCAATTTCATCTACTAAGAAAAATGTTCCTTAACAATGTTAAAATGAACCAATTGTTTGTATGCTGACTCAATTATTTATAATTTAAGACAATATACTGTACGACTACAAGCAGTGACACAATTCTGTGGTGGAACCTGGTGATGCTGTTACCATAGACATTCAGACACAAACACGGTCAAATATTTGGTCATTGTATTCACATATAACAATGTGTAAATGACATGGATGTATTTCATGATAAGGAAAGTGCCAGAGTACCACCATGGAAGAGCTATCACAATGAAAACTATTGTCCATTACTTGCCTGATTTTGCTGCATATAGAAATACAACATTTAAATATAAGTGTTCAGGCCTTGGCCAAAGTTGTGCTCTGAAAATATTCACATCTTTTCAACATTAATAATATGTAAAATTGCATTCAACCAGCAGCAGTAACATTACTTCAATTTTTAATCCAGAAAAACTAGCACGTTAGAATGATAGAAAAAAACAAACAAACCTCTGATATCTCATGTTGTGTAAAACAAAAAGTTAATGGGGAAAAAAAGAAAAATTATTGTATGTCTTTGCGATATGAAAATTGCACACTCCGTTATCTCAATATCAATGTCTTTGTGATATATTGTGCAGCCCTAGTATAATGCATATGTATTTATGCTTCTACTATAGGTTATAAAATGTCATGTGAATCTACATTTACAAATAAAGTCTGATGTACAGTTATAAGATAAATTTACTTATTTATAAGTAAATAAGAAATGTTTGCATATACTGTATTATTCACTTGTAATGTCTTATATGTTATACTGTGTGAAAATCAGGAGAAATGTGTATAAAACTAACATAGACCCTATGATTAAACTTTAAAAAACAACAAAAAAAAAAGCCATTAGAGTCATAAACAAAGCTGGTTATCTTCAATCAAGTAATCCACTTTTTGTAGAATCTAGTATCTTAAAAATTTCCAGACATTATTTATTTAAAAACAGTGGAAGTTATTTTTTGTGTTAAAAATAAAAGTCTTCCTGTCAACATCTAAAACTTTTTTACGTTAAGAGAAGGGAGTTATAATTTAACAGGGTTGTTTGTGTTTGAAACAAGTAAAGTAAAAACAAATGTTAAATATCGATGTGTTTCTGTTATTGGTGTCAAATTATGGAACCAACTGTAATATTTGAAATTGTTTAGCTTGCTGTTGTGCTTTCGAAAAGCTTTAGTTTGTCCCATTCTCAAGGACTATAAAGGTCTCTAAATGATTGATGGAACTGAATGTAAATTTTTTTTGTGTTGATATATTGTAATTATGGGACGGACTTGAGAATGAACTTAAGTTCTTTAAAAATGCCTGAAGTGTAAAATCCTTCAGGAATGTAAGTTGAAATGTTACATATGTTTTTGTTGTTTCTGATTTTTTTGTTATAATGAGAATGTGGATGCTGCACACATTCGGGTTGTTGTGGGTAGTGCATTGGGTGAGAAGGACAGGCACAAAATAAGCTTTTGCTTCTTGCCTATTCCTATTTTGTTATTTTTTTATGTTGATGTTTTATGTTTATGGATGTAGAATAGAAAACCAAAATAAACAATCATTAACTCATTCATTTATTCATTCCATGATCTTTGACCTTGTGTTAACTTGAAAGGTCAAATCCAAGGTCATCTATGTCCAAATTTCTAGAAACTTCTTCTCCAAAACTGTCAGCCAGAATCAATTGAAATTCATAGCAGAGGTTCCTTGGGTCAAGGTCTACCATGTTTGTTCATAGAATTGAGACATATGATTTTTTTTAATGAAGTTTTGAATTTTTAAAAGTCCCCATTGGTTTATAATGGGAAAAATTTCAGAGTGCTACAATGTCAAAATAGCTGAAGATATTGATATAATTAATATTGACAATAGTAGACAGGAAGTCACATACGAGCTTTCATTTGGTGCCATGACTTTAACCTTGAGTAACCTTGCAAGGTCAAACAAATGTCAATTAATGTCCTAAAACATGCCGTTTGACGATAAGATCCTTGGTCTTATTTTTCTGTTTGTTTGAACCTATTATGTTATTACATTTATTCTATTTTGAGGATGACTCTCACCTACATCGTAGTAGTTTATATTCCACCCAGGTTTTTGTCATGGAGGCCTGCACTGATCTTCAAAGCCCACCCAAAACCTTAATGAGCGGCTGAAGTAAAGCTGTATAATGATAGCTAGATAAGACAGACATGTGAAAAATAGTACTAGTGTCTCATGAGGCTTCTTATGTTGTTAATGTTTTGCAGTACCGTCATTTTTGGACGAAGACCAGACATGAATAAACATTTCAGGTTTACTGGCAGGCTAAACTACAGCAAATTTACAATGAATTTCCAAAGAGAGATTTGCACTGTGGACATGCAAACGAAAGCACATTGCATATGTCAAAAAGCAAGCAGACAGATACACATGCAAGCTATACACACCCATGAAAGCTATCATGGTGAATGACAGCTTATACATTGGGTGTCTTTGAATGGGGGCCATGGAGTGACAGTGCGTAACTCCCATTGCTCAGCCAAGTATAAAGAGATTTGATGGAGCATCTGTTTGGAGAGTACAGAAACAACAGGCGGAACAAGAGTGGAAATCTGGACCAGACAGTCTGCACATTGTCATGCAGTCCAAAATAATAACCAATAATAGACACAGCAGTGGAAAATTATGTTTATGCAAACACAAGACTTATAGAATTAAAATCAACATATCATGCAATAATAATAAGCTTCCTTAATACATCTTATAATATTAACCAACACTGAAATGATTTGAAACAGCTGATATTAACATGAAGAGCTCCGAGGCGAGTGAGAGTATGTATTAATGAGACATGAGCCAAAGGAAGGAGGGGGGCTAAAGAAATGTAAACTCATTTGTATCTCGGAGATCTGAGCTGACACTCAGTTATAACATGGCCTTCACCTTGTTGTCAGCCTAATATGATTGTGAGTCACAGCCAATGACAGAGCATCTGTTTGCGACATGGAAGAATCAATACTCCGGACTGAAGCGTCATTTATCTTACACACTGACTTTGAAAAGAAAAACATGAACATGAGGAAAAGAGCAATAATTCTGAGTTAAACAAAGGCTTTATCTATTTTGTATCATAGTGGTAATCATTAAATGGTGTTATTTAATTTATGGGTGTTAATGGTATTTAGTTTTTTACTTTTGTTGCTGCTCATTCATTCATTCATTCATTCATTCATTTTCATTTATTTCGAGCAAGTGAGGAAGCATTTTACAACACAAATGACCCACATGCAACAATACATGCAAGTTCAATAATTCATATTAATTTATATACAATTGAAAAGGAGTGGGAAGAAGAAGAAAACATATTTAATCCCACCCCCATTTATCATCAATAACTTAACATAATGAAGTTTCACTACTTTCCCCTGTCTATAAACTTCAAACCAGGACAATGACCAAATAGGCTTATACCAGATTATAAGTTCATTTGACAGTAGTTATATTATATAACCAAATATGTGTGAAAAAATAGGAACCCTATACATTCATGGTGGTGTTACCACAGGTAACACTTAAATGTTGATTTACATAGTAATAATAATTACATACCAACAATGTTAAGAAAACTACAATACCACAAATGGTAAAGAACAGCACATACCAGCAATGGTAAGAACAATACCAGAAAGGTAAAAGAGAACAATACCAACCTGGTGAGGAACAAATAGCACACATTAACAATATAAGACAAAATACTAATGCAACATAAGTATTAAGACCCTCTATCTTTATATTGAGACCAGACCATACAGTCACAGAAAAATTATTAGACCACCCTTTGTTTTCTTCAGTTTCTTGTTCATTTTAATGCCTGGTAAAATAAAGGTACATTTGTTTGGACAAATATAATGATAACAAAAATAGCTCCTAAGAGTTTAATTTCAGAGCTAAAATCTATCCATTTTCCATGATTTTCTGGATAATAACCAAAATCACATAAGTTATTACATCAATACATATGACATTGTACTGACAATAACAGCACTTTGAGGCATTCCATGTTTTCTTTTTTGTCTGCTTTAGTCACATGATACACATGGGGAGAACCAGTTCCAGACATTGTGGTATTTTAGGTGATAAGCAGACGTGACATCCCTATTCAATACAGAATAATGTTGTAGAACCACAACAGAGCCTTATCAAACTTACAAACAACCTGACTCATGATTCTCATGCATGTTAGGGAACCCCCTAGCTGCCTCAGCCGTTGTTGACAAGCAAACTATTTTCAGGTCATGCGTGGAAAAACCCGAATGTGATAGTACGTAATATACTATGATGTGTTGGAGGAGCAGCTAAGGGGGATTTCCCAGCATGCATTGTGGCATGGTAGTTTCATTTCTTGTGAAATGTAAGTCAGGTTGCTTGTTAGTTTGATGATGATCTGTTGTAGTTTATTTGACAATATATTGGGGGGTCACATCACTGCCCATCGGGAAGGATATGTGTATATGTTTGATACTCCTTTGATAGTCCAATTTGGGGAAGAATTGGAGGCATTGGTATTAATTGTTCAAATCAACTATTCACCCTGCAGTAATTAAAAAATATAAGAAAGATGTATATTTTTAAAAAATTATTACTCTTCCTTTTCCTTTCTGTGACGCCCCCTCCAATAGATGGTGCCCTAGGCGACTGCCTAGTCCACCTATGCCACGGGTTGGCCCTTCACACAGGAGTTAATGCTTGATTGTTTCTGATGACTTCTGATTGTCTAATAATTTTTTTTTTCCACAACTGTATGTTTATATAACAGTTTAAATTTGTGGATATTATAGCATTGTTTGTGTTGAATATCCAGACTGCTCCAAAGTTTTACTCCATAAACAAACACACAAAAACATTCAGGAGTGGTTCAAAATTTAGATAATGAAGGATCATAATGAAAGATTTCTGATTTTGGTGGTGTATTTCAATATATTTGAGTTACATGAGTTGTAATTTGCTTAGGACTTAAGAGATGAAACAAAACAAAACATAATCATTTCTCTGATATGCACGTATTTGCATTTAATGATCTTGTACATTAAAGTTTTTTTATATAATGATAACAAGAGATAAACAGCAGCATCAATGAAACAATCAACCCTGTGATATCCTTAGAATGCCCTCTTCACTTGAGAGGGATACACTTGAGGACACATCATTGGGATGTTGATGTATTTTCTAGACCAGAACGGCAAATGCGTTTCCATTTTCAGTGTATATCCTCAATGACAGCAATAAATGTTCTGAGCTCATAAAGTTACTTTCCAGTTCATTGTCCAGGTTTGTTGCCAGCAAGTTCCAGAAAGTGTGTGGAAAAAAGTCCAAAGTTTGTATACTAAATTCTTTGTAAACCTGTCTGGGAGATGACATGGTTGTGCTACTTGCTCCATTAGCCTCCCCTTCATGGCTCCCTCCCCTCGCTCTGTCTCTACTGTGATTTATGCCGGAGTGGAAAGACTGCAGTGTTGCAATTTGTGTCCTCTGCATATGTCATCTGAGTACTGAAACTATTTAAGCTGTCAGTAAAATAAGTCACTAATACCCACGCTTTAAAAGACTAGGTTAGTTATGGCTTCGGTATAGAATAATTTATATTATGTGTTAATATCAAGAGTGCATTATGTTGTTACACAATGTAGTGTACATGTTTGTAGATAAATGATCAAAAACCGTATGCGTGACATTTGTAATCTGTTAAAGCCCGACCATACACAAAGATGCAAAGGACAGTGATTTCAACTTGCATTCTATAAATATTTGATCCTTTTTCAGATGGTAATTGTTAAGACTTAAACTATATTGCATTAGATCCATCACTTTATAAGCACTTTACAGCTATGTGCAAATTAATATACTATTGTAATATGAATGAAAAAAATAAAATGTATTGATTGTAAGTTGCTTCAGATTCCAACAGGGATATTGTTAAAGTGAACACAGTGTCAAATTTTCTAAATCCTTTAACAGTATCAGGTGAAAACTAGACAATAACATTAGGCTAAATATATAGTGTACATTTAATGCACTTTAGATAAGGTGCAACATTGTATAAAAAGTTAAGGAACATTTAGGATGATCTGATTGCAAGAGGAGAGTAAAACATTATTGCAAGGTCATTAATTTATGAGATCCTCTGTTTTTAGGTTTTTACTAGTCGGTGATATCCAGAATTAAAAGTTTTGATTGTAGCATTGATATTCCAAATTCTAAACAGCAGGGAGAATTCACATATCAGAACACATTTCTGATGACCAAAACCACTGACAAATAACCACTATTTACCCACAGACTGTGCCACTCACTGAATAAAGCATAAAGCTCATTGTATACACACATCTGTAGTATGGATTTAGGGTTTCTTCTTAAAATAAATACTCATAAACTGGTTATTTTTGACATATGATTTCATATGATTTGTACATATATTATTGCATTGGCTGATAGTTTACATTATAGCTCTGTTAATTTAAGCCACATCACCTCAGTTTTGTATAGTTTGTGTTGCCAACAGCTACACTAAAGATCTGTGGGGACTGTAAAAATAAGAACATCACATATTAACCTATACCTTCATATGCCTCATAGTCTAACTCACCCGTGTAGAGGAAAAGCTGTGATTTCCATCGTTGGGGTCAATATTTATCTGAGGGACTTTGTGAGTTCCCTTTACAAATTACTGTTTTCAGTCCTAAAATCAACATAACCATAACAGCACATGGTATTTTTACAGAAAGATTCTTCTAAATATCATGTATACAACTGAGTAAAATTTAAATTGAAAGTTATTTATAATGATATTGTAGTAACACTGTTGACATAAATCCACACTTAACTCACACACTACTTCATATTAAATAAGTCATAAAGAGGAGAAAGAACATTTGTTGGAGTCTGTCCAGTGTTTTCTTCAGGAGGAAATGACATCATGTGGAGCAGGTTATGTGATTTGGAATTAACACGCTTCCTTCAGAGGTGTTTTTGTAATGGGTAACTGAGTTGAAAGTGATTTCTCTGACACAGATACAATTTATCACTTTCCATATAAAATTTGATATATTGCCAAAAAAGAAATGTGCCATGATTATTTCAACTGAAGAAAAAGAACACAATCAAAATTATTTTTGAATAAGCTAATTTTATTGTTTGTCTAATTAGGTTGTTATTGAATTCAGATGGTTATTTAGTTGACATTTTTGTATATCTAGTCATTCATTAATTATTTTGAATCATTTTATGAGTGATTGTTTCTGCAATTAAATATTTATGGAATTTCTAAAGACACGGTCATAATGAACATGCAAACATAGTTTTTGTTATTGTTATTGTTTTTTGTTTTTTTTTACTTTTAATAAAGCTGAATGCAACATACATGCCATGGACTTCAAAAGTTTCTTTATTATATATTGACCGATCCAACTCCATTCTGGGGCGACACAATGGTGCAGTGGATAGCACTCATGCCCCTCCATTTGATTCCGACTCCAGTCGATAGGGTGGTTGTCAGCCTGTCCATCCATGGGAGTGGATCTCTCCTTCACTGTGGCTCTTCCTGAGGTTTCTCCATTCCCACTGGGTTTTGGAGTTTTTCCTTGCCGAAAAGAAGAGTCTAAGGACAAGGGATGTCTGGGACATTAATTCATCTGCTTCACTGACTGTTTATTTGACTGTTGTTTCTCACCAAATTCTGTAAAGGCCTGTGAGGCAACCTTATTGTGATACGGGGTATCTATAAATAAAATTGAATTGAATTGAAAAGTTTGCCTGTTCTCCCCGTGTCCGCATGGCTTCTCTCCAGCTTTCTCCCACCATCCAAAGACATGCATGAATTGGTTAATCCAAATTGCCCATAGGTGTGAATGTGAGAGTGATTGTTTGTCTCTATATGTCAGCCCTGCGATGAACTGGCGACTTGTCCAGGGTGTACTTCGCCTTCACCCTAGCTGGGATAGGCTACAGCAACCTCCATGACCCTGGTGAGAATAAAGCGGGTTCATAAAATGAATGAAAACTCTATTCTTTTCATTTAGAGCTGTGTCCAGGGGTGAAAACAACAACAGTGAACATGAATATATGTATGTGATGGTCCATCAGTATCAATATTTTGAGTTCATGTCCTACAGGACTCTTTAATCTGATCACTCCAATAATACTTTTAGGGGATATTTGAATATTTCAAAGTATAAATACTACATATAGCTCCTTTTAAGTACATTACTATGATTTACTGTGTTTGAGTTTGGATTACTGTTACTATCATTTTGCTTTTTCTCTTTTTTCATATAAAGGGTTTTAGTTGACTGCAACGTCAATGTTGGATGTCACTAAACATAACACACTGAACCTTTAAAAAACACTTTACACACTTATGAAATCATTATTGCAAATTTGTTGACACTTTGGGTCCTGTCTGTCCTGCAAAGAACGAGATCCTTCAACCTAAAAATGACGTCTTTTAAAACCAATAAAATCCTTACATTTGTGAAAAGTTGTCTTTCCTACAAATTTGAGTTGCTGAAAGTAATTAAATACCTTGTAACTAAATGATGCAGTAACATTTCTCTATTACAACAACTGATTTTTTTTTTTTCTGTTTCTTCCCGTTATGTTTGTTCTTGCTTAAACACGGGCTTTCATGTAATTCTGAGGTAATATAATAACAAATGTTCCATCTACCAAGGAAATTGGTACTAATTACATCTCTGTGCACCCAGAGCACTGATGCTCCATCAAATCTTATTAGAGAGAGCGTAACATTTCATTATATGCAGATGATTGGTCTACTAATTATACTAGTACAAATGTAAATACCTTTAGTTTCAGGATTTTTGTGCTGGCAGTTAAAGACTTGTTCAGTCTTTTTACCATAAAGATAGATACTATAAAACCCAATACAGGTATACAAACACAGGTGGTGCATTTACAATCCACTGTGTTACACTGATGATGTCTTTTCTTAAGAAATAAGTCCATATTGTGTTGCTGTATTATGAAGAAAAGAGCTTTTATTTACTCTAGATTTACCATAAGAAAAGGAGAATGTTTTTACCTCCTCCTGTACTTGGGATTCACCAAGTACATGAGATCAAGACCTGCCCTCCTACGTGACCTTATTCAAGGGTTATTTCCTTTATGTGATAAAGAAAACAGGATCCAACAGTGTGAAAACTTGTACCGCCTTGGGGGAATATAGTGTCTCAAAGTTCATCAAAGTCTATCTGGTGACAGACTGAATGAGTCTTTCAGGATTCGTTCTGCTCTGTTATTTCCACCAACTTTACATGTCGTCTTCCTAACTTTTTTCAAGAGATAAACATAAATCTAGGGATCAAATGATTTTTCCTGAAATATAAAATTAGCCTTGGGACCAGATGCATCTGCCTGAGAGCAAATGTTCATTTGCTTTGGCAGATCAGTCTGGCTCTGCTCCCATGCAGACTGATTTCCATTGAGCCTAGACTAGTGGAGCCAATCACATCCACTTATGAAACACTGGGCAGGTCAGACGTTGCTGCCACCCGTGATTGCGACCTGTCCTGTTTTGGTGACTGTTGCTCCCATTGGCTGCAGGTCAGTCCAATGGTATCCAGAGATTTTTGACTGAGCCTGTTGATACCTAGAGCTGGAAAGTGAAGCCAAAGCAGAAGTGTCAAAAATTGCAGTACCTTTAATGCCCAATGAGGAGCTTGCATCAAAATACTTCAATCTCTATAACCCTGAACTGCTTTATTACTGAGAGAGTCACTGGAATGCCATAGCTTATCCTGGTGACCAACGAGGAAATGTGACGTACACCCTGAACATGTTGTCAGTTCAGACAGATGAGTTACTCTTATTTTAAACAGAGTTACAGGCTTGCAGGTGATGTGATGCATGTAGAGTATATAGCTAATGCTAATTTTCAACTCCTGTCCCTGGTTGGGCTTTGGGCTACAGCAAAACAGTATATTAAAATATATTACATTAGAATATGTTACATTACAATATATAGTAAAATCAAAACAAAAGAAAGAAAAAAAAAAAACCTTTCTATATAAAAAATAAAATTAAATTGTCTACGGTGGAAGGAAGCAAGGCTATTATCAGTAATAAAAACTAATGAAATGAAAAACCTAGAATTGAAAAAAAAAATTGTGAGTTGAAATAAATCAAAACTATAATTAAAAGAAAAACAACTAATTGACGCTGTACTAAGTTCTTACAAAAATAATGAAAATGTATAAAAATTATGGATAAAACTCAGTTTGTTTTTGTCTGTCCTAATAAATTCCTAATCAACTTATTTAACTACAAAAAAAGCCATTAGAGTCATAAACAAAGCTGATGATCTTCAACCAAGTAATTCACTTTTTGTAGAATCTGGTATCTTAAAATTTCCGGACATTGTTTATTTCAAAACATTGGAAGTCATTTTTCTTGCTAAGAATAAAAGTCGTCCTGCGAGAATTCAAAACTTTTTTTTAAGTTAAGAGAAGGGAGTTATAATTTAAGAGGGTTGTTTGTGTTTGAAACATATAAAGTGAGAACAAATGTTGAATATTGATGAGTTTCTGTTGTTGGTGCCGAATTATGGAACCAACTCAGTGACAAGTTGAAATTGTATAGATCATAGTTGAGTTTTAGAAAGGCTTTGGTTTGTCATATTCTCAATGGTTATAAAGGCCTCTTTAGTGAGTTAAAAATGATGTTAAAAATTTGTTTGATTTGTGTTCCAAATACCATATCTTTAAATTAAGAGAAAGTAATTAAATTTAAAAGGTCTTTGTAATTTTGAAAATGTAAAAGTAAAGACAAATGGAAAGTTTAGGTGTTTTTTGGGTTGTGAGTGTGAAATTATGGAATGGATTTGATGATGAATTTACGTTGTTCACTTCTTTGACAAAGTTAAAAAATGACTTAAGTATAAAATCATTCATGAATAATAAGTTGAGATGGTAGATCTGTTTTTCTGTTGTGGATTCTTCTGCTGTAATGAGAGTGTTCAATGATGTGCATATTTAATTTGGTGTAAGCATCGGATCAGGGGAAAAGAATAGGCATCAAATAAGCTTTGGCTTCTATCCTATTTCTTTTTTGGTTTTTGTGTTTGTGATTGTTGTATTAAGTAGAATGATTGATGTGAAGACCAAAATAAACCATTCATTCATTCATACATTCATTCATTTCATTCAAGCAATTTTAGCTGTCGGTGCACTTCAGGGTCCATCACTTCCGGTCACTTGTGGTTTAGAGTCGGCTTCTCATCCTCACTCTACCTGGAAACACGGAGAGTAAGTTGGGAGTAGTGATGTGCCGATCGATACTGAAATATCGATATCTCCAATACCAGACTTTTACACTCTAGAATCGATTCACAAATCAAAATATTGATACTTTTGATACTTCGGTCATTTGAGGTCACGTATATCAGGAACAGACTGGAGAGTAGCTAAACTATTGGGATCTTGTCTGAATGATACCTGACTGGTGGGAACTACTTCTTCTTCTTCTGCTTGGGTAAGTATGTGCTGCGTCATGCTTGTCCGGTCAGTCAACTCTGACTCATTCCGTCTGCACTGACCAAAAAATGGAACAGACTAAGGAGGAAAACAGTAAATATGCTGTTGTTTCTTAACAAAAACTAGTGAGTGAGGGAAAGTGTCAATGTTTGATGCCTTTGTCCAGTTTTTTCATGTTTTATGTTAACATGTTAATGTAATGAGAATTAATATGCAAGTTTTTATTTTTATAACAGTCCTTAATAATTAAGCAATAATTACTCTCATGTCTTGTAGTCTTTATGAAGTTATGATTTTAAATACACTTTTTTTTTTTTATTTAGACAAGACATTAAGTGTATTTGTGTAAAGTATCGGTATTGAATTGGTATTGCCAATACCAGCCTGAATTTTACTTGGCATCAGATCAGAAAGGAAATTTGTGCTATCGAACATCATTAGCTAAAAGAAAGCAGAGTCCTATAAGGGATTTCTATGAATACAATGGTGAGGAAGATAAAAAAATACGAAAAAACAATTCCTAAACTAAAACTAAGCATTTAGAAAAAAACAAAAACAGAAAGATTAGCAAACCTGCCATAAGAACAAATTAAAACTAACTGAATCACAGGAAAAAAGTGTAACTAAATAAAATTAAACTATAATGAAAAATCCAAAACTATTGTAACCTTGGGAGGAAGTTGTGTGGAGTACCTACAGAGAAGCTACACAGATATGGGAAGAACCTCAAACTCAACAAACCATGCTGATGTAGGTGCAGGATCGAACCCTGAACCTACAGTGCACCACTGCTCCTGGCCAAACTAACAGCTGAAATTAAAGGCTCTGTTAGGAGAATTGGGAATCAGTGGTGTTTTTCCAGGACAAAGACTACACTTCCCATAAGCACTAGCGACAACTGTCGTAAGGGCCAAGGATGGAGCTTCAGGGGGGGCTGGAGGGGCCATGGTCCCAGGGCCCACGCCCTAGGGGGGCCTGGGCCAGGCCCTGACTCATTTCCACTATACAAGGCCTTTCCTCACGTTTGAATTTCCCTACAGAATTTTAAGGATTGCGAAGAAGGTGAAGCCCATGATTGTATGTGTTTGTGTTTATATAGATCCCCCCCCTCAGCAGTAACATCAACATTTATGGAGGTTTGCACGGCCCTCCTTTTATTTTGGACCCTCTCAGTCACCATTGCATCCTTTGAGTGCCCATTCTCAAAATTAAAACTAATTAAAAACTACCTGAGGGGCATGATGGGACAGGAGAGACTCAGTGGACTGGCAGTTTTGTCCAGTGAGAATGAGTGAGACAAAACGATGGACATATAGCAGCATGGCATTCATGAAGTGCAAGGCTCGCCGTGTGAATAGTGTGAGTAGTTGACTAGTTTCTCTGTAATTTGAGATTCTACATAAAGTTGTGGGCCGTCGTGCCAATTGTATAAAACTTTGTAGTTATTGATTTAGTTCCTATTGTGCTCTCAGTAGTCAATTTTTGGGTCTACAGAAGAGAACAGAATTCATC
>JAPTGZ010000008.1:28090803-28106722 GCA_029814645.1 Fowleria isostigma
TTACGGAGATATATAATTTCGGAATTGACGGTCTTTTACTGTTGCTATTTCACAGTTTTTTACTGTATTTTTTACAAACTTTTTTTTTTTTTTTTTTTTACAGTGTAATAAAAGACTACCTGAGGAGCACAACGGGACAGGAGAGACTCAGTGGACTGGTGATTTCTTCCAGTGAGAATGAGTTAGCCAAAATGGTGGACATATGGCGCATTGTGGACGAATTCACAGACCTCAAGGCTCGCTGTGTGAATAGTGGTGAGTAGTCATCTAGTTTTTGTTGAATTTTACATTGTACATAAAGTTGTGGGCCGCCGTGCCAATTTTATAAAATGTTCTAGTTATTGATACAGTACCTATTGCGGTCTCAGTTGTCCATTTTTGGGTCTACAGAAGAGAACAGAGTTCATCAGAGGTACACACAGATCTGCAGATGGGGGGTGGGGGGGGTAGTGTACGCTACCGAACCTTATGACACACAGACCAGTCCATGTGGTTTTGTGATGGGCCACAGAAGTTCTACCAATGTAAGTCAGTGACAGGCATCAGTCATACATGTGTGAACCAGATGAGTGATTATGAACACAATCATAGACGGTGTGAGGCGTGGACAGCTGCGCATCTAATGTGAATCATACAAGACTCTCCAGCTGTTGAAGCCCGGTTCTGACCCGGTGCTCTGCTGTGCGGACTTTCATGATGCCATTACAGATTTAAGCCCCGTGTTTTTTACATGGAATTTTGTGAGACCGCTGTCACAGTAGGAAGAGCCTATGGTAGCCCGAAGGGCATAGGCGGACGCGCAGAGATGCACGGCATGGAGACAGAGGGATAAGAGAAGGTAAAGGTGAAAGAGGTGAAAGAGAGGTAGCCTCTGTCCGTTGTGCTGAACAATTACTATCAAATGTTTTGAGCTGCGTGTCAAAAATGTGGTAGGGCTTTCCGCTGTTGGGCATGTGTATGTTATAAAGCGATGTAATCACAGTCTTTAACGAGTTTAAAGGGCCCGGTCTTGAGCACCGCCCCCGGTTAGGACTGACTTGTTCCGCCATTGGTAAGGGCATAACTCTAGGCAGGACGTGTATTTGTTTTGGAATTAATGAATCAACAGCGGATCTTTTTTACAACTCTGTGTTTCTTTTATCAAGATAACAACTTGCAGGATGCAACGCAATGAGGGTCATGTATGTGAGTGAGTGAATGTTGAGGACACCGGAGTATATAGCAGTGTTGGCGAGCTTAGTGTTAGGGTTTGCCAGCCAACTGAGGCTGGCGAATGCTTCTTTGCTGACGGGACTCTGGCTGTTGTGTGTGGGTCAGCTGCAACGAGTGTAGCAAGCGGGGCCACACCGTGTTGGTGGATATATTTCCTGTGGGACAGACAAGCGATGTCTGGGTGGTTGTGCAGCAGAGGTGGAAGCTCAGACAGATAACGGCAGAGCTATTGTAGCTCAGTGGCTGTGTACCAAAGAACCGACTGACTGGGAAATGCCAGCACGGACAGACAGATGACTGCCAACCAGATATGGAACTTACAGATCCACACAGCGGCAGCAATGACAGGTGGATCAGCGGACCAGTGAAGTGGTCAGTAGGTAGGCTAAAGGTAGGTCCCTTCAGACAAAGTGTAGGAAAAGCAACTCTCATGCTAGTAAGAGGAGATAAGTAGCCTTGCTCTCACATACATACAATTACCCAGTACACCGCAGGCATAAAAACCACTTAAACACAACAAAATTTTCTGGTGAGCAGCGGTAGAAAGTCAGACCAGTGTCCACTTTAGCAGTACCATTAGCGGTTATAATTATGCTGTTATAATGGTTTTATCCCTGACAGTTTATTATCCAGGCCCTGACATCAACATTTAACTCCAAACAGAGAATTTTCAGTCTCACCTTACGCAGCCCTTTGTTTGTGACTGAAACAATGCCAAAAATACAACAGATTACTGATTCCAAAGAGCTAGCCGTGGTGCATTAGCATTTACTAAATATTTTACTGATACCACTATAGTCAAACCCACTGTTCCAGTTCATATGAATAAAAAACAGAATCATTCAAGGGGGTTAAAGAAATGAAAACAGATGTGAAGAGGGACAACTCCACATCTGTTTTCATTCCTTTAACTCCTTTCGTTCTCTCCATCGGTTAAATCATTGCTGACGTTTATCGGTGTTTTAGTCCATGCTCTGTCACTCCCCCGTTTATCTTTCTTCTGTCCTTTATATTTCTGTCAGTCCAGTTCCAGTGTCCACCATTACAACTAAATAAATCGAACCTTTCTCAAGCAAATGGACAGATCTTACTTCTCACTGCTAAAACTTTGCCGGTCGCGTGGTGTTGTCATAGAGACGTAACTTTGTAATGCTGTAAATCAATCCAGTCCTGTTCAACTCGATCAGGGAGCTGAGAAATAGCATTTGGAAATAACCTATTTTTGCGCTGAAAATCTCATTTTAAATTGTGGACTATGATCAGGCATCTGTAAAATAATGAGACTTTTTCAAAATGCAAACTCCTCATAGCAGCTTTAACATGTTTACTGCCTCATACTATTACTTATGCCCATTGTAGTTATTTTCTTCCTTCATAACAGCTGAAAGTGGAGTGGAGTGTAATAGAAGTAATTCATTTAGATGATCTAAACTAAAAATGTATGCTAAATTAAGAGGCTGGCCACTGTGATTGACATGTGTGCGCTATCAGTGTCTTCTTTGTTTGTGTCCCATTAGCATTAGCTTGGATACCAAGTTGGATATTAGGAGCTCTTGTATACTGAATAAAATATATTTTTCTCTTTGACAGACAGCTCAACTGTATATGTATTTTAGGAGTTAGGTGAATAAGGTTGTCAGGATTATATTATGAAGTTTATACTTTCAATAGTTACATATATGAACATTATTTAATTGCATTAAATTATCTTAGCTGCCATTCAGGTTAAATACATAGTGTACCAGCTAACATCAGGAAGCTGTTATTAGCATGATCACACATTTCACAACTTTATCATTATATGTGCACAGTGTGGCAAGTGTTGTAATTACTTGATGGTTTTTATGATTACACTGTTAGTTGATGTGGCCGGTATTTTCAGGATGTTTTGATTGCATTCCTCACTCTTAAGTAAGTGAATTCCACCCACTGTTTCCAATCAAACCACCATGGTGATTTATTTTATTTATTTTATGTTTATTTAACAGAGATGATACATACAATATTGCCACCTGTGACAGTGGCGGTCCTGTCACAGTGCCTCCAATTGATCATGTGTCCTGGCTACTTGGCCAAGGGGATATCCTTTTGACCGACTGGTTAGCGTGCGTGACTATCACTCAACACTGGGGTTTGAAGCCCGCCCGGGCCCTCCTTGCCTTGCCCCACAACAAAGGAAAAATGTGATGCATATAAGATGTCTAGCTTCAGCTAATTTGGAGTCTTTGTCCCTGGTCAGGCTTTTAAACACTATTAAATAATATACTTAATACAATAAAGTACAATGAAAACATAATGTATACAATGAATAAATACCATAAATTAATAAATACAGTGACTCATATCAGACAATTGGACACCATGTAAAGATTAAAAACACAAATAAGTTAGATGACCATGCTGTACTTACCACAACTTCTAAACAGTATGATCTGATGGGGGATATCACAGAAAGTTCATCCACTCTTTACATACAGTCTATTACTCTACATTACAATGCATTTTCCATGACCCTTTGGATATGAAAAATGAAATGAAAGGATGCAGAATAGTGTTTTTTTTTTCAGCACATAACATTTAAAAAAAAAAAAAACTACCAAAATACATGTAAAGACAAAAGAATAATAACAACATGTGAACAATAACATCAAACATGTGCATGAAAGAAGTAGAAGACAAAAAGACTTATAAAACACCCATATAAACGACATAATGAACTAAGAATAAAATGAAATAATTTTACAGTCAACAAAACATAACAGGTTAATCTGACCTCATTGACAAGTTCACTTTGAGATGAGTGAGTCAAAGCAAGTCCTTTGCTATCAATTTATGTTTTGCTCTATTCTTATATATATGGAAACTGATGTAGAGGTATCTAAGACATCTAGATGAGTGTTCCATAATTTAGCACCTTGAAATCTAATTGAAGACTGATTACAAAATGTTTTACATAAAGATAAATGACTGCCTGATAGGATATCCATGAATCTGGGAATTATAAAGTTTGATATATGAAGGCCAGTATTAAATCCTCATTTATGAGACAGTCTTTAAAAGCTGGGCTGCAATAAAGTAATTATAAAATCAGTATAGCCTTTTTGCAGTTTCTGGAATCCAATTACATGATGCCCATTGTCATGGTTACAGGTTAAGGCTGGATTTACCAAACAACTTGATCAGGGTTGATAAATGAGGACCAGCATTTACAAGTAGTTTGAAAACAGATAATAACGATGCTCTCTTGTGTTAAAGTACAGAAACTTGGCCATATTTATCTTCAGCCACCTCCTTCAAAGTGTTGTTCCTATTTGACATCATGGCTGGTATGATACAGAAACATCCACTTCACTTACCTACACACACTGATGTTTTGTGGAGAGGTCAGGCCCTGACATGGACCAGGTCTTATCTGTAGCATATTAGTCTTGTTAGCTTCAACATTAAATTGTTCTGTGTTACTTGACAATTGAGCTATTAGTCGCTTTTCCTTCGATCCCCAAAATTGTGTGAATATAACTTGCACATAAAAATTTGCCTAATGAAAATGACAATTTTTCCAAAACTCTTGTTTTTTGATGACAAGTTTTTGTACTTGCAAAAGGTGTTTTTTCAGGCACAAAAAAATTTATATTGGCACAGTCCTGCAATGGAAAAACCTTTTTGCACAACTAGAGTCACATGAACAAAAACAAATGAATGTTGATCAAGCAAAGAAGAGTTTTGTATGTTTAGACACACCAGGAAAACTGAATCATTTTTACAAATCGGGAGAGTAGCATACTATATATGTATAAATCAATATGATGTTTATGTTCATCACCATGTTTATGGAATGACTTCTTGTGACATCTTGTGAAATAAACAAATCATCACATTTGTGATTTCATGGAAAAAACAACATAACACACTTCCTTTTGTTGACATTTAGTGAATATTGGTGAAGTTGTATGCATTTGTCCAATGGAAAAGTGACTATTATCTAATTTTAGTCATTACACATGTATGTTTAGAATGTCTCAGCTGAATTGTGGTTTGTACAAGCACCACAGTCTAGCAAAGCTTTCACAATAAGAGCTCTATTAAGAAATAAATGGTTTATATTCACTCTAATGGTCCAAACTTTTTTAATTTAACAAGTGATGAGTTTATTTTAACAATGGAATGCAGTACAACCATGAGAGTCAAACAGGTCCGAATAAGAGCTTGGCCTAAATTATGGTCAACCCTACGTCCCAACAATGGAAAACAGCCAAATAAATGAACATCCTGTAACTAATTTGAGGAAACACCGTACATATAATATTTCATCTTTTATTTACTGAAGCTATTTATGGTCTATAGAAGATTGATCCATCCATTTTGTTTTATTAACATCATGCCAAAATGCTTAAAGGAAGAAAAAAAAACATAAAAAAAACCCTTCTTGAAACAATTCTACCACTGATGCCATGATATACTGAAGGGTGTACTGATTAATCCAACATGTAGGTCAACTTTAATATCAAGTACAAGAGGACTTGTAGTGAATGTGATTCACAACAATAGAGTGCAATCTGCCTTTGTTAATAAAACATAACCCACAGAGGAAATATAAGATCAATATGTTGTACCTCACGAGCAGGGAGAGACAGTCAGTGTTTGTTTTATGTCTTTTATGGTCATTACATCATTGCAAATTTACGTAAAGTCTTTTAATTATGGCAGGCCAAAGCTCATGGGACCACCTTAAATATTTATTGATTATACATGTCATTTTTCATTATAAACGTGCTTTATTCATGGTTGGTTTACTCTTTGCTTCAGTTCACATTCCAACATGTTTGAAGTCACGCTCTGCTCCAGCAGTGCTTTACAGGCTTTATATTGGTGAAGGTTTAAACAGTTTATAATACTGTGCTAACAATGGTAGGAAGACTGTAAACAGCTGTGCAGCACTACAGCATTTTTGTCATAGTAAAGCAGGGCTCATATATTCGGGGGGTTTGATGTGAAGTAAAAAATGCGGTCTGAAACTGAAGCTTTGTGTTCAAGTGTGCCTTTCTTATGTTAGTCACATACAAAGCATTACATAACCAAGACCACAACAGTGAGTAATCACAATAATGGCTTTTGTGATCTGACCTGTCCTTCCTGTTAGTGTCTATTGAGTTCCTGCCCAGCTGAATAGATGCAGGTGCTGCTTGCAGAGGGGAAGACGGCTGCACTGAATATATTTGGTATGGTGAGTTGAATCAAATGATCCACTGAGCACAGAGGGACATCTGCAGAACGAACACTGTGTGAATTCATCGGCCTCTGCATTAATGTGGGGATGTAATGCACACAAGACGCTAACAAAGTTTTTTTTTAAGTACTGTAAGACTAATTAGTCAACTCTGTTCCTCACCACTCTCTGCTGAGCCTTTCTATTATCTACCACTGCAGTATTATTTTCCATTTTAATGTGCATGGATTTCTAGGTCAGCATATATTAGATAATGATTCCATATTGTACTTGAATTCTTTCAAAGCTGTATGAGAAACTGTACTGAATTACACAATGGGTGTGTTAAAAGTGAAAAAAGTCACAGTGGCATTTGCTCTCAGTAATACTGGTTCAGTAATTATGAGGATTTTTTTTTTTTATTATTTCTCTCTGCCTTGGATTTTGTCCTCTCTGGAGGAGGATCAATTGTAATCATCTCAGCTCTCCCTAGTAATAAAAGTGATGGAAGACCTAGTTTCAGATGCTGTTTTCACAAGCTTCAATAAAAGCTCCATTACAATCATATCTGGTTATTGATAAGGGTATCACATGATGAAGAGCATCCACTGTATGAAAAATGTACAATGATTAATCAGACTGATTGGAAAATGAGTCTTACTGTACACAGTATGTGGTCAAAAAATTGGCAAACACATCAGTTGATTTAGGTTTTTATTTTATAAACAGATACCTAATAAACAAAAGGACAAGTCTCAGAGGGATTCTCTGGGAGGATGATAATGCCTCCATTTATCTGGCCCAATGGGGTCACTTACTGATCTAATGAGAATGAAAATAATATGTTAAGGCCTTCCAGATTTCTCTATCATCTCTACCATCAAAATCACAAATAAGGGGATGAATGGTGGTCATTCCCCAACTACAGTTCAGACGTGTAGGGTCAAGTAACTCAACACTGGACTATTAGAGTTTTTTCCTCTCCATGCATAGATTCCAAATCCAAATATATTAACAGTTCTTTAAAAACAAGATGCACAAAAGCTGCATGTCCACTGACGTCACCAGCTCAAGTCAACCTTACACAGCGTGGACTTTTTTTGTGTTTCCATTACATAATAGCAGGTGCTATATTTAGTAACAACTATTCTGAAGTCCTATGCAAGCACATGAAATACTAAAAACTGATGTAAGGTCACAGACTGATTGAGCCATAATTGTTGCTGCATCAATATGCATATGCGTCTCCATGTCATGAAGTGAAATATTTTGAAATAGCAAAGCAACTATTTCAGTATGTAAATCAGTCTTGTGGTCCAAGGCAGGGGTGTACATGGTCATATGTAGTGGCTGAAAGCAGAGCTGTAGTGAAGAAGACAACACAACAACACGGTTTAATGTAATGATGACCAGCAAAGGTGATATATAAAGATAAATGATAAGGTATACACACTGAGCAGACACTGAACCACAAGTTGTGATGCTATCAAAACTGAAGCAAGATGAGTACAGCTGAAAATGAGTCAATACCACTATTGGAAAAACATCTGAAGGTCCATAAACCTTGTGTGGATAAGAGAACGTTTTGTTGGTTACTATAAACCAAAGCTCGGCTCCAGAGTCAGTGTTTGATTTGAGCTACTTTAGGATGTCAGATTTCATGAGAACATATGTAGAATTAAAACACCCATACAGTATTAAACTAATTTAAAACACAACTTTTCATTTTCTATTCAAATTATGTATACACGTATTGTAATTTACCATTTGGATTTGATTCAGTAAAATTGGCCTTTATTGCCCCATTAGGACAATTCAACCTCTCCATTCAGCCCAACCAAGGACACACACAGGTGGTTTACCGCTGAAGGCGCCTGGGGACCTACTCCAGATCTAAACCAGTACCTTGGTCAAGGTCAATGTAGTGGACCAGTGTGTGAGACAGGCGGAGGTAATTACAGTCCTGTAATATAATATTCATAATCATGTCTCTAGTAGTGCATAATCACTTGAAAGCACAGATTGCTGTGAGTTTATTATATAGGAATGAGCTGTTTATATCTACAGACAGAGGCTGACAATGCCACCACATCCACCTTATTACACCACCTTGTTTCTTGTGTAGTTTAGAGCAGAGTTCCTCTTCTCCTTTCCAACACTGACGTGACTCACTGCCACCTACTGTGTTTCAGTGTGGACCACAGTTAAAAAGAAAGCCCAGTCCATTGTGTCTGACACCACCCATCCTCTGTACCCAGGGTTGTAGATCTTGCCCTCAGGTTCTTGCTACAAATATCCACCATCTAAAACCAGCAAACACTTCACCATGTCTTTCACTATTTCAGTGATAATCAGATAAATAGAAAAAAGGTACCATCAGCAGACCCATCAGTCCTGCCTGTTAAACGTAATTCTATTTTTTTGGGTGTTTTTTTTTTTTTTTTTTGAGCACAGTATTTATTTATTTTTTTACCTTTTTCTCTGCTAGAATTATCATTATATTTTGTTGTCATGCTTGGCTGTGTATGTGATTGTGGGTTATTGCTGCTGCTGCTGTAGCTGCTGCATAACTAATTTTGCCTGTGGGGACAAATAAAGTTCTGCTCGACCTGACTTATCACCTTCACTAAAAAGCCCAGAGTGGACAAAACAAACACTGGCTCTAAAGAGGGCCTTTCATGTTGTGAGTGGCTCCCTCAGGGGAGGGTAAGGTGAAGGTTGTAATAAACAGCACAATAGTAGATTTTGTTTCTTCACTAAACTCCAGAGTGAATTTTCCTTATTCATAGTTTTTAGTCACAATGACTTACAGCTATATTCTGGTTAGATTAACACAATGCATAAATATTATTCCATCATGAGGCCAACATTTTCCACAGCTTAAATGAGCCTCAATGGACAGTTTAATGCTGTGGACAAGGGATCGGTGCAAGTTATATGCACCAATATGACAGTGTTAAAAGAAATATAAATCTGTGTTTATGTGTCTGAGCTTCATTCAGAGATTCAGATTCTGTAGAAGCATAACCCAGCCTCATCTCCTGTGCATCCAACTGAATAAAATCCATGCATCATTTAAGCTAAATAAACCTGGCAGTGGATGAAAGTCTGGTGTATCCTTACAGGTGGCTGTTCCTATGACAGCATGGTGTCACATGAAAACAATAAGGTAGAAAATAGAAGATATTTTTACACAGACACACTGGTGAATTTATAAAGCTAATATAAAGGCCATTTGTTGCTGCTTGTGGTTTTAGCTTTAGGCAAATTAGCCTTTTTTTCTTTTGGGGACAAAATGGAATGGAATTTGTTGCTTGCAGCTGTGTGAAAAAATAATTATGTTGAAGTACTTTCAAGTAAGAAATTATTAGAGTAATAAGCTCACTATTCAGGAGTATAGCCTCTACAAATGCTTAAATTTATTGAGTTTGTTAACTAAACAGAGCCAGGTGTCTTAAATTAAAAGTAAATCCAGTTGTATAAGTTCTTCACCTGGACTGAACTGAGCAAAGAGATGAAGTCCTTTCTTTTGCATAATTGCTGCTTTGATTGATATGTTTCAACACCAGTAAATTATTAAAACATAAATGACACAGTGAGTAACTTCTCAATTCTTAAACAACCATCAGTTTGCTAGAGAGCATAAAATTGGACAATGCCACAACTCATCAGGCTCAAACTGCGAGAGTGGTTCAGGGCGCATGAGACATCATTTTCACACATGGATTGGCCACCAGTCCAGGCCTGAACCCCATCGAGAGTCTTGAGGATGTGATGAAGAGGACTGTACACTATGGTCCAACTCTCCTCAATACAAGATCTGGTACAAGAATTCATGGAGCTATTGATGAAAAATAAGTATTGGGACCAGGGATGATTCCAGGCTATGTGGCGCTCTAGGCGAAATATTGATTTGAGTCGTCCCCCCCCCCACACACACACACACACACAAAGTTGTCTGTCCATCTACATCCCCCCCCCCCCCACCAATAAAATAATATTGTAATGTTGTACATCATTTTAAACCATAGAACCTAGGCTACATGAGTGTACAAGCCATGTTACATGCCCCAAACACAACTCAAATACCAACAAAATGAACGACAAAATATCAAAATCCATGTAGCAGGAGCTTCAAGACAAGGTGAGTGGGGATGCTAGATGCCAAATCTCAATAAACCTATAAAAACCTATATAAACCACCCCACTCCCCCATGCCAGGGGGCGACCATGGCTCATGGCTCAAGATGACGTGGGGTTATTTAGTCAAAAAAGGTTGACAAACACTACTGTTACTATTAGCAGGCTGATCCATGCTATCAGCCGTATATAGCGACCGCAAAAGTGTGCAACTAACATCAAACTTTTTTTATGTTATAAAATGTTTACATAACATGACATACCTCTAGAATTAGATTGCTTTTCCTTCCCTTCTTTCCTCCACTTACGATGTTGCTCTTGAGGGCCTTTTGATAGACAGTGTGAACTTACCTAACTGGCACAGTAGCACTCCAGCGTAACACCTAATGGCTGTCCAGTCAGATCTGTTATTTGTCACTCTCTCTTTCACATACAAACACATCACGTGACTGAGCCGTTCATGCTGCAGGCCTGGCTGGGTGAAAGGTCACTTGAACGGGGTATTATTGTTTATTTTAAAATTTCATTTCACTAACTCATTTCTTAATTTTTAAGATGGAACGCAAGAAATTATTACTGGTTGGTTTTTTTTGTTTGTTTTGTTTTATTTTTTGTTTTTTTTCCTCCCTTCCACTGGGTCTCCCTTTGGAAGGTGGTGCCCTAGGCAGCCGCCTAGTTTGCCTATGCCACAGGCCGCCCCCTGGTTGGGACATTTATTATAAATTTGCATAACCTTGTTAACATTCTTCTTGTGTTAGGGTTTTCACAGACCCATTTTAGGTTTTAGAACCATGTAAAATTTGTTTATTGCATCAAGGTATTTTGTCTTTGTCGGGAACCTCTATTTCAACAAAATAAAAAATGTAAAAAACTACAAAAATTCTCTTAATTAAAAAATGCTCCGGTTGAAATTTTGATCATTGTGTTGTAATTATGTTTCAATTATAAAGCAACAAAACTGAAATCATAAGTGCACTGTCAGCCAACACACTGACACCAGCTCCTCTAACAATAATGTGAGCTTTAGGGGATTCTCATTTGTCCTTGTTACTCAGCATACCTGCAGAAAAACTAAAAAAGCAAAAAGATAGGCATGCCCAGACATGTGAGGTCAATTCAGTCTAGAGTTGGTGACTGTCAGAGGTGACATCCAGAGGTATACTGACAAAAAAAAAAGGCTCAGAGGCCCACATCAAAAAATAATAAACAAGTATTTTCATGGATAAGAAAGAATAACAAGATAACTAAGAGATGAGAAACAAATTGGATGATAGATAATTGTTTTTAGTGTATTTTACAGCTGATTTAAGACATGGGTCAAAACCAACCTGTGAACATAAAAGATGGAAACAGAAAGTTAGCACAAGAAGAAGGTTAAGTTAGTCATTATAATGGGCTGCCTGGATGTCTTCATGTTTTTTGGGTTTTTTTTGTAATTAAAGTGTCAGAAAATGTCTTTTTTGCCAATAATTTTTGCACCTCTGTTTTCAGGACGAACTTAAATTTCAATATCTAGCCATTAATTATCATTATCATAAATAATAAATGCTACCTCTAATAGAGTTCCATATAGTGGCCACAAAGTGGTATCTGGTGTCGGAAAGCTGAGGATCTCAGCTCTCCTTTGTCATTTGAATTTTGTGGATAGCACAAACAGTTCAGGAGTTACAGTAATTTTTTGCTGATAAATGCAAACTGCAGCACCAGAGAGATTGTCGTTGTTAAAGGGATAAACCTTGCAAGCATAACCAATGCCATGGTGAATGCTTCCTGTTATCAAAACTAAAGCCCATTGAGATAATGTATGTGTGACTTTTTTTTTTTTCTAGGCAGGCATTTTGTATAAGAGCATCTAATAAAAAAGTGACGCAGTGTAAGCATATAGTAGATTTATTGAAGCAGTGACTGAGAAAGATTACATTTGTGTCCAGAGTTTGTCGTCACTGTTCATACTATTGATCTTATTTCTTTTAAAACTAAAGTTATTGGCTCTACACTGCAACCGTGAGAAAGTGTTACTGATACCAAGAAAGTCACAGCTAATGATAATTCTGTGTTCTCGAGTTTCTTTCAGCCCTATGTTTCCTTCTCAGTGCTCTCATCAGCATAGCTCCCAGACAAGGGAGCCATTTCATTCAGAAAACCGATAAACCATGATGACGCACCTGCCCAGCAGCAAAGAGCAGACACACACAGTCAGCCAGTCACTGCTTTATACACACTTTTTGACGATGGCCCATTTTTACTTGTCAACCTTAATAGTGAAGTTCCTGTTGTGTGCAACTGTAGAGCAATTACATTTTTGGATAAAATCTGGACTTTTCTGGAGTCAAACTGCACCAAAGTAGTGACTGATACTATGTGAGTCATCTGTCAAACTACTGGTGACAATGTGAGCAATCTTTGTAGAGAAAACATGGAGAAAAAAATACAAAAAAAAACCCCAAAAACACAAAGATAAAATGTCCATCAAATTTCCCTAAATACCTCATTATTTTCCTCACTAGCAGTGTACTGGTCACATGGTCTGGTGTGAATGTTGTTGCCTTTGAGAACAAAGCATATTTACTGACGGAAATAGAGGAAATAATGACTGGCCCGGCAGGACAATTGTTTTTCTACAAACACCTGATTATGGTGCATGAGATTTTTCAGAAATGTGATGGACATTTTAGACTCTAAAATGACAGCTCCTTTATGTGCAGCAGTTTGAGGAAAGGCTCAGACCGATGAATGGAGGCAAAAAAAAAAAAAACAACAGTGTCTGGTGTTTACTCATTGGACTTTTACTGACATGTAGAGACATAATGATGAATTTCTTTTACTGTATTGCAGACACAGATGATGCTTTTAATTAAAACAACTGAATATGGCTTTTACATTGCATCATTCAGCTAAGAAATGAGTCACACTCAGAGGTGTCAAGTAACAAAGTACAAATACTTTGCTATCTTACTTAAGTAGAAATTTTGTTATCTATACTCTACTGGAGTAATTATTTTTCTGCCAACTTTTTACTTCTACTCCTTATATTTTCACACAATTCTCTGTACTTTCTACTCCTTACATTTTATAAATAGCCTTGTTACTCCTATTTCATTTTGGCGTGTTTTCACTCCGGCTTGTTAAAATTAAAAAAATATATAAATGGCACCATCCAGATAGAGTAAATTTGATTGTGGTTGGATGAGAAGTATAAACATACACCATTCTGACACCCTATTGGATCCAACACACCTGATTTTTTGCTCCATTCCAGTACTTACATTCAACTCAGCATATTCTCTGCTCCATAAAACACATGTAAAACCTGACCCATTAAAAACAATCAAAAAAATTATTTTTTTTTTTTTTTTTCAGAATTAAAATGCTTATTAAGCCTTTTAACAATGATCCAAACAAAAAAAAAAATTGCTACATCATTTTATTTATAATATTTTTTTGTATCACATTTGATACATTAGGCATTTTTTGGCAACTTTTTGCTTACAACATTAACTTCAGACACAAAAATACATTTTGCCCCTAAAATTTTGAAAATATTTGAAAACATTTCATTTTTTTTATTTTTACATGAAACTTTTTACAGCCTTTTCATGTCCCTTGAATGGCACCATAATTACAATATTTTTCAATATTTTGCTAATCTCAACCGAATTACAATGTAAATATTCCTCTTAATGTAACTTTTTGAAAATGACTAAAAACTTTCTCACAAAATGCATGTTGGATGTGAAAAGGGGAAAAACAAAAAGGCCCTTCCACTGATTTGGATGATAAAAAAAACATATATTGGGTCATGTAGAATAGGTTTATAGGGAAAGTTTTGATTTTGTTAATAAAATAAAGGTCTGAGAACCTGGCCTAGCAAATACGATACAAATGTTTTTATAGGGTTAATGCTCAGTAGTACACATATACCTGTATTGTTCTTTAATACATTTGACTAAAATGCATTCATTTTCCATGGGCATATATATGGCTGAAACAGGTAGCCTAGTGCATCTCACATTTTTTGACATTTTTTAACATTGTAATATAACATAATAGTCATTACAGCCTTTAGAAAGATGTTTTTTGGGGAGGTGGGATAGTGTACTACACTGTGGCACCACCTAAGCTTTTGTCCTAAAGGCATTTTTTCCCCCTTACATTTACTTTTATACTTTAAGTAGTTTTGAAACAGTACTTGTATACTTTTACTTGAGTAAAAAAGCTTGAGTTGATACTAGAACTTCTACAGAATTCTTTTAAACCTTAGTATCTATACTTCTACCTGAGTAATGAATGGGAATACTTCTGACACTTCTGGTCACATTGTAGATACGGTGGGGAAAAGTTCAACAGTCTCAAGTTACTGAATGTGTGACAAGTTCACGTCAGTTCTAACATATGAAGACACTTTAACCTGCATCGACTTATTCACTCATTGCAGCCACTTAAAGGAAACTTGTGAAAGGGCTTTACTGACATTAAATGACATGTAATTGGCTACTCAAACATCTATCATTCCAAGCATCAGTCGCATACTTTCAAGTTGTTTCCAATCTCCTCACTAACATAAGCCAAATACCCGCTCTGCTTTTTATCTTTGTGTTGGTCTCTACTTGCTCTTTAGGGAAATCTCTTATTCGTAATATGCTGGGGTTTTTTGATCACCACTAAGCTGTTTACTTTGTCTACCACTGCTTTTTGCTCAGCGTGTCATGTACGGTGGGTTTATCAGAGTTTTTTCACCCCATCAGCTGCCTTTACAATTAGATCCAAACTCGGAGATCAAAGATGTTAAGAGGATCAGATAACCTGTATATTTGCTGAGTTTATACCATCATTTGATCTGTGTCTGTGTTAAGGATAAGTATTATTCTCCAGTGAGCCCATTTTCATCATTTGCAAGTCGATTAGGTCCCATAACAAGTCATTTGAACATTTTTCTTTTCAGGCCTGTTTTTGTATCGCGTTGAAAACCAAATCCTTCATTCAAGGTCTGGGGCAAAGCTTCGACTCTGCCACTGTCTATGCTGCCTGGATTTTAATGCTGTATTTCTAAGTGTCAAGGTAAATCTCTTATTAAAGTTTTTAAATGTTTTTCTCAATAGTCCAGGTCAGGGTAATCCTAAGTGCTTAAAGAGCCTCTTAGATGACAGGTGAAACATCTTCTAGAACTAGAAAAGTAGTCGCCCTCAACTTAAGTACTTAGGATTCGTCGGGTATGAGCAGGCGTTCACAATGTAGGGGAGAATGGGGTTAGTTTTCACACTCATCATATCTCAGCCATTAGGGGCGCGGTCACAAAATATTGATAGTTAAATGATCAGAACTGCAAACAGAGTAAATGGAACTGGGTGCTTCCATGCAACT